>JAPYYW010002179.1:0-22254 GCA_030522545.1 Cremastinae sp. A BG-2022a | reverse complement strand
CGAAAAGTGCGATGCGCCCCCTGTTAAAATTTTTATAAAAAGCTCAAATTTGTACAGGCTTCATTTTATGTATAAATGAAACTTTCAAACCTGTTTCCGTGAAAAAATAAAAAAAAAATTTTTTTTGAATCACCCTAATATACATATACATATGTATACGTATTTTGTTATATAGACACTAATATCAAAAGGTTTTACTAAAAAATTTTAAATTTAATTGCTTAAATAATAAAAATGTTTAAATTATTGTGAAAATATGCTTAAATTATCAATTATTAGTCAAATTATGACTCAAAAAATTGGAAACTTTTTTGCAAAAACTAGAGTCTATATAGTTTTTACAAATTTAACGTCAAGAATTACAAATTTAATTACAAATTTAACTTTTCGCTGGGATTGTCAGTCCCATACATCCTTCAAAAACTACTTATAAAAGGATTATAAATATTAAATTTATAGAATATAGTTTTAAAATATCATAATGAAATATATCTTTTTTATTCAAGATGATGGGAAGATTTTTTTCTGGACTAGCGACTTCTGGTGCTTGGTGTTGTTTCGACGAATTCAATCGCATAGATATCGAAGTGTTATCAGTAATAGCACAGCAATTAATAACTATAAGAAACGCGAAAGTAGCAAGAGCGTTCGAGTTAGTTTTATTTATTTCCATTTTTACAAACTGTTATAAACACGTTTATTTTATAATGCAGATAATAATAAGTATAAGTACTTCACAAATAATTGAATTTCATTTTCAGATTCATGTTCGAAGGACGAAAAATCAAGCTCGTTATGTCTTGCGCTGCTTTCATCACGATGAATCCAGGCTACGCAGGAAGAACGGAGTTACCAGACAATTTAAAATCTCTGTTTCGTCCAATCTCTATGATGGTTCCAGATTACAGTAAGAATTTTTCATCATTGAAGTTTAAGGTTGTTGTTGGGTGAAAATTAAATCAAAAAGTTGCTGGACAATTATTCTCAGGTAAAAAGTGGTTTTCGAGAAAAAGTTCATTGGTTCCAAGAGAAAAGTTGTTGCAAGTTCACTAAAGAATGACATACTTTAATTAATAGGTCATTTAAGGTCAATCATGCTTGTTATATGATTGAAAAATATGTCGGAAAAATATTTGTTCCGATTTTTTTTTAAATTAAACAAACATTTTTACATGGTGTATAAAGATCCATGCTAAATTTTGTGAGGCTTCACAGTGTAGAAGTTCAGATATTTAATGCTAAAAATCGCAATACATATTTAAGGTATATAGTTCAGTTGAATTAGGGTTCGCGTTTAACAGAATGTTTTTTTTTGCATTTCATCGAAAAAGCTAACTTTTCTTTATATATCTATCAAATTAAAAATTAATTTACCTCGTAGTTTGGGCGTAATTAATAATTAATATAGTATTACTTTTATAGGGCGTAAGGCTCAAATGACACGCCAACTATTTAAATTTCAATTTATACGGAAAATAAGTCGTTTAATTGCCAAAAAAACTTATCATTATAATCACTGATATGTAAGAAAACTATTTATCAACAATTTCATTTCATTTACCACATAGTTTCTTCAAATTTTCATAATTAATGCAATTTTGCGGCTGTTATCTTTGTCACACAACGGATCTTTCTTTCTAACAGAAGGTATTGGTGAAAATAACATAACCGCGCAGTCGCGCGCGCTTTATTTGGATTTGGTCGAGTGCAACATACTGAAATCCTTATTTCATGGATTAAATTTTTTATTGCTTTTAATTATAAAACTAAATATTTACTTAACTTTAGTTTATTGAAAAGTTGCAAACAATTGTTTTCTTTATTTAAATTCAAAAATTTTTTAACGAAAAAAACGTCCTCTTTCAAGCATTCGTCGAGATGTCATATGTTATAACTCAGGTTATATACGAGGGCAGTCCGATAGTCAAATTCACTCGTCATTATTTCTGAGTATTAATTATTGTCTTATTATTAAGAAACCTAAAATAAGTTTATAATATTTTTTTATCAAACAATTAAATTTATCTTAGCTTTTATATTTATAATCTAATATTGTGATTTTTACCAATAAATATCTCGACGTCCGTACATTTAATCGTCCTAAAAATTGTTTCACACATGCACATAGCGTCAAAGAACGTCTACGCAAATTTTTATCAAAATCTTATTAAAAATATTTCACCCTGCAACAACCTTAAGAATATTTTGTCAAATTGCTATATTTGATAATACGACTAAAAACCGTTTTAGAACTTATTGCTGAAGTGACGCTATATTCTGAAGGGTTCGAGTCCTCAAAAATACTCTCAATAAAAATGACATTACTATACACACTTTGCAGTGAACAATTGTCACAGCAGGATCATTACGATTTTGGAATGAGGTGAATATCTTTTATGAAAAAAGTTAAAACCGATTTTACTTAATGGTGGGCTGGAGATTTTTTTTTCATTTTTTTTAAACTATATAAGTATTTGATGTTCGATCATTGAACAATTACATTTTCCACATTTTTATGATGTAATTTATGAAATTTGAAAATTTTATTTTCATATGTGAAAATTCAATAAATAAAAATTATTTATGTTATTTTTTAGAGCCGTAAAAAGTGTGCTCGTTATGGCAGGAAGTTTGAAACGCGAAAATTTGGACAAAAGCGAAGAAGTTGTATTGATGCGAGCTTTGAGGGACAGTAACTTGCCCAAATTTTTGGCCGACGACGCTGAACTTTTTCAAGGGATCCTTGGTGATCTGTTTCCCGGAGTTGAGATTCCGGAAGAGGATTACGGAATTTTAGCTGAAACAGCCGTTACCGTAACTTTTATATGAGCAATTCGATCTCAATTCAACAACGATTTAATGATGATCCCTTCGATTTAAACAATTTTTTAATTCGTTATTGTACATGCAGAATGAAGTATCTAAGCTAATTATATCAGACGTCTATCTTAACGTCTACCGAAGATTTTTAAAATTCTTAAACTATTCTTAGCATCTACAATAATTAAAATATTGTAACTTAATACGGATTCATTTTTTGTTTTTAATGTACTTTTCGGAAAAAAATTGCAAATTGAGAAAAAAATTTTTTCATTTTTTTTTAGTATACGAGCAGCAACTCGGCCGCTTTTTCTTTTTGACATGTTCGAATGGATATTTTGCGATTCTTCTAAGCGCGTATTTTATATAACCTCGCATAATATGCTCTATTCCGATTGATTGATTGATTCCGATTAATTGATTATGAGTTTCATGTCTTTTTTAAAATAGAATATTTGATCACAAAATTTTCTGTAGATAGCAAAAATGTTACTTATACGGAAAGCAATCCAAGAATTCATATTGAAAAATTGAAATTGAAAAAACTGATCCAAATATCAATTTTTTGGCTTATTCAATATGAATTATTGGATTGCGCTGTGAATGATTGGCATTGTCGTTGTCTAAGGAAAATTTCAGCTCTTAAAATTGACAAAATTTTTTTTTTAATTTCGCGAATTTTTTTGAGTACACTTGGTCTTGTAGACCCATGAATATGTCAATTAGCGATGTCTTACCTTTCTCTTGACGAAATCAGCTTTATTGAGGGTGATTCATAAACACGAAACGAACCTGCCTAATTTTCTGCTTAATATATTCCGTGGGCCTTATTGCACTTTATTCACCCGCACGATACAAAACTCAATATTTTTTAATTATTTTAAATCAAATTAAAGAACGGACCATCGAATCTATATGGGTGATTGAAAATATATAGGACTAATAATTTATGATGAAAAATTCAATTATTCGATGCAAAAACCACTTTTGAAAAACGGTTCGTTCGAATTTAATAGCCTTGAAAAAATCTACATATAATCAGTAATGGGCAGAGCTCGATACTTTTCTGAGAAATGAAAATTTTTCAATGGGTTATGCTAATTTCCTCAATGAGGCAATAAAGATTATCTATTGAAAAATGTTCATTTCTCAGAAAAGTATCGAGCTCTGCCCATCCCTGCATATAATGTTCAATATAATGGAAATTATACTATGTAGAATAAAATAGTGGGATCGAGATTATTTGCATCAATTTTACAGCAGTTTAATCCATACCGACACTTTTTGTAAAGTATTTCGAAAGGATAATAAAAATTAGAAATATTAAACTATTCACTTTTGATATGATTGATAATTACACTGGAACTGACACTAGATTGAACTTGTCGAATATTTCTACGAAATGTTTTTATAACAGCCTACTGATTCCAAATTGCGTCATAAAACCGAACAATCAAGACCTTGTTCGGTTTTTCACTCGACCTCGACCGATCACCATGGAAACAATAACCGAAGAATTAACGAAAATTTGAACTTTTTTTTTCCTCGTTACGCTCGAAGAATTTTCTCTCTTTTTTTTATGTTTACGATTCCCGAACTATTCAGGTATATCTGTCCAGGTATATTGAATATAAATAATAGAAAATTGTGTTTCAAGTTTTTTTTCATATGAGCTGAGAAAATTTAATGTGTTCGAGAACCTCCAGCCTGATTTTTCGAGAATCGAAAATAGGAAAATCTCAAAATTTCAACTGGCAATATGTTTTCGTGTCCTCAATGATATCGACATCATAATAGCTAATTCTTGAAAATTTTTGCAAGACGAAATGAATGATTCAAACATCAAGGTCATTATTTCCAAAGCAGCGCACGTTGAATTTTTTTTTATGAGTAAAGATTATCCAAAAGTTAATGTGCTCCGCATAATGTACTCTATTCCGATTAATCGATTAGAAGCCTCATGTCTTTTTAATATAGAATTGGGCTCAAAAAATAAATTTTCTTTCGAAGGAACCTCTTCGATTTTTTTTAAATGTATAATATTCTATGTAAAAAAAATTTTTTGAGACCAGACTGTAGGTGGAATTCAAATAACTTCCTGTGAAAAAAAAACAAATTTCTAGTTTTTTTATAATTTTGATCTTTTTTCGCTCTGTGACTGTGGATTTTTTAAAAATAGAAAGTTATTTGAATCCCATCTGCAGTTTCGGCTCAAAAATGTTTTTTTACGTATAGAATTTTATAAATTAAAAAAAAACCGAAGGGGTTCCATTGAAAGATAATCCATTTTTTTAGCTCAAAAGGACCAAAACGACACTTGTTAGAAAAATGTTTTCTTAATTTTCAATTTTTTTTCCAAAAAGTATATCAGATAACAAAAAAAACCCTATTAAGTACGATATCTTAATTATTGTAGAAGCTATAAATATTTTAAGAATTTTACTAAATTCCGGTACACGTTACAACAGACGGAGCTGAAAATTGGCATACTTCATTTTGCATCTACAATTGTTATATAGCATATAACAAAATTTAAAAAGATGGAAAATATTATCGTCAAATCATCGTTGAATTGAGATGAAATTGCTCATATTTATTAGTATAAAAAGTCGTATAATATTTTTTTTCTTCATTACACGAGATTTTTATATAAGCAATACTATACTAAAAAAATATAACATTCCGTTCGAAGATTCTTCAAGAGGCTAGACTACAACCGGAAAGTAGTTCGATCGCAAAAACTATTCAGTTGCACGAAACGATGCAGGTTAGACATGGTGTCATGCTGGTTGGTCCAACCGGTTCAGGAAAAACTACAGTCCTTCGAGTAACTTCTTTTTCATTGCTGTAGTCATACGAAATTAAGTGCCCTTTTAAAATTGTTTTTTTATTATTTTCTTCTACATTGATAGTTTTTTTATCCTTTTTATTGAGATTTTTCTATTTCTTTTATTTTCCTTGTAACGTTTTATGTTTCAAAATATTTGATGTTTTTAATGTTTTTCATATCCAGGTTTTAAAAAAATGTTATATAGTGTTTTTTAAATGTTTGATGATTTTACTAAATTGTTAAGTATTTTGTATTTTATGTGTAGCAACGATTTCTTTTGTTACATTTTTTAAATGAATGTTTTACTTTTTCTAATTATATTCCATATACAGTCGAATACCCGACATAAGCCTGCCCCTAATAATCCTCTTCCCCTGAATCAGCAGATTTGTGACTCAAAACAATTTTCTACACGTATAGTTACTCTTTTGCGTTGTTGACATGTTACTTAATATTATGTAAAATTTTCAAAAATTTTTTATCATTTTCATTTTTAAACACAACATCCTTAAGAGGAGTAATCGGTGACAAAACGAACTGAGTAGTAGTAGAGACGCTACAATTCTCAAAAACATTTCTCTTATGTCTTCTAAACCAGGCTTATAATGGGTACTCGACTTTATTTGTACTTGGGCTTTTCAGGCATTCTGAGTAATGTTTAAAAAATTTTAGACCCTTTGTGACACGTACACTCGTCTCCACGAGTTGGGTATAGAGGGCCAACAGTATCAAATAGTTCACATGTACGTTTTGAATCCAAAAGCTGTGACGATTGGCGAGCTTTACGGTGAAATAAATACCCTTACAAACGAGTGGCATGACGGTTTGGTTGGTTCGATCGTTCGACTTGCATGTTCCGTTAGTTAAAAGGCTTAATTATTTAACTGAAATTTTGCTTTCATGATTATCATTTGTTTATATAAATTTATATGATTATATATAAAAATGTTTGTTTAGTTTGTAACGGAAGATCACCAGTGGGTAGTGTGTGATGGGCCAGTAGACGCTGTTTGGATCGAGAACATGAATACCGTTCTGGACGACAATAAAATGCTCTGCCTGGCAAATTCAGAAAGAATCAAATTCACTCCATACGTTCACATGGTTTTCGAAGTTATGGATCTTGCCCAGGCCTCTCCGGCGACGGTTAGCCGATGCGGTAATATTTTGAGCATGAAAATTTTAATTCCATATTTTATATCTCATTGTTAGTAGTTCTAGCAATACAGTCAAATGAAAAGTTTTTTATTTATTTATTTGTGTTCTATATGATTTTTGAGCTGAAGTTTATTAGAAGTTGTTGCAAATCGATTAAAAAATAACATACTCAAAATTCAAGGTCATTCACGGTGGCCTGTACTCGTTATATGTATATCTATGAAAATCATGAATAATAAAGAGATTTTATGTTTATGTATTATATTATTATTATATTTCATTTTATATTATTATATAATCATATATTACACATTATTTATGTATTATATTTTATTTTTATGAATTTTAATAGAATCTATTGATAAAATTGATATGAAAAATGTGAACGATTTTTGATAAAATAAAAGGAATGGTCTACGTTGATCCTGCTCAGTTGGGCTGGTTACCTTATGTGAAAACCTGGGTACGCAACTTGGACGTCATCAATGAGGATCTTCAAGACTTGGTTCTCGAATTTTTTGAGACTTATGTCGACAATGGACTCGCTTTTTTCAAGAAGAATTGCGAGCACGCCATAGCCCAGGTAAAGTATAAAACTAAACTATAGTAATTTTTTCAATACTGTATAAATTTCAGAAGTAATATTAATGTTTAAGGGCGTATGGGTCAGACAATCTCATCAAAATGTAAATTATTGTCATGAGGACTCTGACTTTAGCTAAAAAGTTGGCAACTTGACCATATTTTAACAATGATTGAAACATTTTTAATTTTTTAAGCAATTAAATTTTTAAAAATTTAATAAAAGATTTTTAAAATGTATCTATAAAAAATGAATATTGCTAAAAAAATATTTTCAAAAAATTGACAAGAATTCAGTACAAATTTACGAATTCTCCATAAGAAGCCATATTAAATCTGAGTAACTCTGAAGTTTGATAACTCTTAAACCATTGAGTAAAACAAATTCAAACTTGGCACAGCATTTCTTTATATACTTAAGAACAAAATATCAAAAATTTATTAAATTCTCAAATTTTAAAAAATATCGCTCGTGCATCCTTAATTACATGCAAAAAAAATGTTAATAATTTATTATCGAGTAATTCCATTTAAGTAGAAACTTGAAAAACGCTTGAAGTGGTGAAATGTTCAGTTTCGTATAACTTTCGAAAATATAAAATTTTGTTTCCTTTTTGACAGAACTTCGCTTTATAATAAATAATTTGTAATTACTTTATCATTAAAAAATTTAAGGTCGATATCAGCAAAGTTGGCATGATCTGTACTCTTTTCGAGAGTATTATTCGTGAACCCGGATCTGTGGAAAAAACGGCGGATCGATCGCGCGCAAAAACGTTTCTTCTTCAATCTTTCATATTCTCTTACATCTGGGGTATCGGTGGCAACATTATCGATATTTCGCGAGAAGTCTTTGAAGTTTTCGTCAAGGATCAGTTTGATGATAATTCAGCTTCACGGTAAATAATCTAACTAAAGTGTCAAAAATTAAAGTATCAAAAATTTAATGTTAAATATCACATATTCATGAACACTCTCCATAAGGGCGTGTGATAAAATAGCAGTTTTCAACAATAAATATCTTGAATTACAGACGGTGAAGTCTTGTACAATTTTGCAGAAAATTTTATATAACATAGAAGAAACTTTGATTTAGTTTTTTATAAAAATCTATCGAAAAATTTATTAATTATATACCAAGTTTATTTAGTATTTCTGACCTCGGATAACCTTGACTTCAAAGTATGTTGGTCTTTAATAAATTTGCAACAACTTTTCTTAGTAAACTTAATTTCGCAAATCATTGTGAATGCTAGAAAACCTTCATCAAAGTAGGAGAAACTTTCGAATCTTTTGGATTTGACTGTCACAGACCAACGACCTTAAGATACTGAACCACTTTGAACTCGCGAAAAGAGGGTGTACTTTTCACAATTTTTGTCAAGAGAACGATAAATGTAATTTTTTTATACGTACTGGTATTCATTATGTACATATCGAAGATGGTTTACAAATTTTTTAAATTGAAATCTTAACAATAATTCTAGACGGATGCTGCGAAAAAGTTGTTTGTAAGTGGTTGAAGGGTTCATAGCCACACGGTTTATATGAAAAATACAAAAAATATACATAGACGCTAGATATACATCTCTCTATGGCATTACGTCGAGTATATTCGATATCTAAAAAAATAGCGGAGAAAATACTTTTTTTAATCGTTTTTGGAAAAAAATAGGAGGCCCTTTATCAAAAAACCCCTACATGGTGTCATGCAGATTGGATTAACATGATGTCATACATATTGGATTAACGAATATCTTGAGACTTCGTTTATGCAAATCGGATGAATAATTTTTAAGTATGCTGTCAATCAGGTTGAAAAATGTTTCGAGAAAAACACGTTCAAAGTCTGCCACTCGGCATGATCGTGCATCGGAACAGTTTCACATAAAATGCTGAATCTTCGTGAATTTTACGAATTTCTTTTTAAAATTTAGTGAGAGCATTTCCAACAATTATGTCTCTCAGGAAATGAAAAAAATTTATAAAGTGGTTTATGTACAGTCAAATAAAAAATATTAATCTCGGTTTTATTGTGTGATTCATTCAAAGTGATTTACGAAATTAAGTTCCTTAAAAAAAGTGATTGCGAAGTGACTAAAGAACAACATATTAGAAATTCAAGGTCATCTGAGGTCACGTATAGTTGCTACATGATTTGACAAATTTTGAAAAAAAATTTATGTCAGATTTGTTTAAAAAACTAAACAAACGTTCTTTGATGTTATATAAAAATCTGTGCAAAATTTTAAGTTTTATTATTTAGAAGTTAAAATATTTAATATTGAACATCGTAACATTTAACACGTGCTCCATGCTCTTATGGAAGAGCATGCAAACTGATGCGAACTGGTCGATATTTTCGAACGGAATAAGAGCGCTCGTGGATTGTCACTCGGGTTTATGGCATATGTCTGTTATGGCATTATGTTCCCTTCCTCGGGACTCGATCGTTGTTATGGAGATGACCCTGAAAATAGGGCTCCGGCTTATAGCGTTGGCTAGTATCGATCAGTTCTCGGTTCCGGAAATCCTGGTCTCATAGGTTTTTAGAATTAACGCATCTTCGTGTGGGTCGAACTTTTTATACTTGGTCGAATCTTTTTATTATTCCTTTCAGCTGTCCTTATTTGTTATCTTTTTATTTGTAAATTATGTAGTCAGACGTAACACTTCCGCACGGTAAAACTTTCTAAAATTTAGTACACACATGGCGTCAAAAAAAAGTTTATGCAAATTATTATAAACAAAATCTATCGATGCTCATTTTACAGACCAACCACTTTAAAGGGGTTGTAGCGGTAGTTACAGTATAGTAGTTTATTAAGGGTGTTGTGTTTAAAATCGAAAGTGATGGAAAATTTTTTAAAATTTTACATAATAAATCACATTACCAAAACGTCGTGTAAAAATTTCACGGTGATTAGGAAGCTCCTCATTATGATATTAATTGTAAAAAATGGCTATTTTCTGTTGTTTCCCATAAGAACACGTGCTTTAAGTTCCAATTTTGTACACTAAAGATCGAAGTAACGAGCTTCCTATTTAAATGAAATTTTTCTCTCAACTTTATATAGCGTTAAAGAAGCTTCGTCTAATTTTGTAAAAAGAATTTTTCATTTTTTTGTGCAATCACATAGAGAGTAGCCCTTTCATTTGATGACCTTCATTTTCAAATATGTTGTTATTTAGTTAATTTGCAAGAACCTTTTAAAATATATGTTGTCAAACTTTCAATTTTTTGCAGTACGGACTCAACACCCTTCAATTACCTTAGAGTACATTGTACATTTTTTCATAACCACGGATAACAAAACATAAAAATTAAAAATATGGAAAAACCATATTCATAAGAAAATTTAAAAAATTACTTGTTTTGCAGAAACGTAAAACAATTTAATGAAACAAAAGAATCGAATAATTTTCCTGTTTAATTTTAGCAGTACATTATTTGTTCTTATAGACTCCCGTCGTCTGGCGATTTGTGGAGTTTGTACATAAACGTTGCCAGTAGGAGGATGGATCTCTGGGTAAAATTAATGCCAGCATTCGTGTATGATAAGGAACAACCTTTTTTCGAGATTCTTGTTCCAACAGTGGATACCGTACGGTTTGGTTACATCATGAAAAAATTGATTGAGGGAAACAGAGCAGTGTTTCTCACAGGAGGAACAGGCACGTTACTAAACAACTTCACAATAATTATAGAACAATTCAATACAAAAATAAAACACAGAAGAGCTCTTAATCCACTTTTTTTTAATTTCTATAAAAATTTTATAAGAAGCATTTTTAAAAAATGAAAACGATGTTTATTGAATCAAGATCTAAGTTAATTCAATTTAAGGATGTATGAGACAGACAATATTAGCAAAAAATAAATTCTTGACGTTACATTCTTAGCATACGTTCGTAAAATCTAGACTTTGGCTTTTGCTAAAAAGTTGCTAATTTTTTGAGTCTTAGTTTCACTATCAATTAGCAACTTAAGCATATTTTAACGCTAATTGAAAAAAATTTAGTAAAACGCTTTGAATTTACTATCTGTACAGAATGAACATATTTAAAAAATTCACAAGAATCTCATATTTTTAAATTTGTATTCAGTGCAAATTTATGAATTTTCTATAAGAAGCAATGTTAAACCTGAACAACTTTGGAGTTCGATAACTCTTAAACCACTCAGTAAAACGATTTCAAATTTGGCACAACATTTTTTGATATGCTGAAGAACAAAGTATCAAAAATGTATTATATTTTCAGATCTTTAAAAATATCGCTCATATATATCCTTTAAAAATCGTGTGAAAATATATTATCAAATTTTTTTTCAGGAGTTGGAAAGTCTGTCATTACGAAAGTAGTATTGAAGAATCTTCAAGATTCAGCGCTCTGGTCACCGATAACTTTGAATTTCTCAGCTCAGACGAGCAGTGGTCGTACTCAAGAGATTCTCGAGTTAAAGCTCGAGAAAAAGAAACGTACTGTACTCGGTGCACCTTATGGTAAACGCGTTTGCGTATTTGTCGACGACGTCAACATGCCTAAACTTGACACTTATGGATCTCAGCCACCTATCGAATTGTTAAGGTAATATATATTGTTACGTCCCCGTGAACTTATCGGATTTGGAGACGACGTAACACGGTGTTAACCTCTCTTTCGGGTCAAGACAATTAAGTCCTTTACCCAGGGACGGAGATCACGTTGTTCGATATGGGAGGAATGATGGTGTATGGAATTGCGAGGAGAGAAAGAATAATTTTTAAGTTAAATTTTGTTTTACTCACACTATATCTGCGTTGATTTTATTATATCGTAAAAGTTTGTTATGATATTTGCACAACCACACGAGGAGATAAAAACGATGCACACTTTACAATGGATTGTATAAATTCAAGCGCTGCCCGAACGGATACAATGTTCGCGCATAAAGATTCACGAATATAGAATAATTAATCTTTAGAGGAGCTTTTAAGAGTTTTTCTGAGCGCTGATCAATTAAGCACGGACTGAGAGTTTTGTTGCAAAGTTCGGAATTTAGACGAACAGTTACAGTCGATGATTGAACAGTGAAAAGTGAATCCGCGGCTTAGATTCGATTATTCTCGACGAAGGGATTGTCTTGATGAGGACTTTCCCTGACGAACCGAACTTGAAGACTGCTCCGTACGAACTGTTGTGTCCGGCGTTGGTTTCTGCTTCTTTTATATTTTATTGTTGGTGGGGGATGATCTGGAACCTGGAGGCTGGTGGTGGAAGTAGACCTGGACGATGAGTCAGAATTCCGCATTAATTCATCTCGAACGCTTTTCCCAGGTCTTCATTGTCGCTTGCGTCCAATTTCCCAGTTTTTACGACTGTTAGCGACGTCCCCTCGATTTCATTATGTTTGGGTATTGGAATCACAACGCTCCGAGATTTGGATCTTTCGACCCCTCCGCTTCGAGACGTGTGTCATTGTTTACCTTCCCTGGCGCCATATTGATGACCCTCCTGTCCGAAGAGGCAGACTATCGCTACACAATTCTTGGAACTTTGGAACGATTGCTCTGTGTATACAGGATTATTACTTTGCTTTGGAAAATTGAATTTTTCCAATTTTGCTAGGCGGCATTTTCATAGAGCTCTGAATTTATAAATAGTCTTGTTGATTAGATTAGGCCTCTTGACATAATTATTATTAACGCTTACTTGTGATTTGGATATTGTTATTAGATTCGATAAGAAGTAATATTTCCTGGGCGGGATGTAACAATATGCGTGTATTAAAAAATCTTTACGGAAATTTATTTTCCTTAAAAAATTAAGTCTTTCCCATAAAAATTCGATCCATATTAAAAACATTTTTATTTTTTTTACTCGATTAAAATTATCTTCGTCCACATACTACATATGTATAGTAACAGTAAATACTTACCATAAAAAATAATTCACTCCGCATAAGAAATTATTGTCTCAATGACTATTTCGTGAATTAAAGAAAGTAAAAATAAAATAAGTAAATTTTTTAAAAATTCGAATTTGCTACGTAATAGAATGAGTTTTCTCATAATAAAATAATTTTTTTCTGTTTTTATTGAGAAACTACAGAAAATTATGATTTTTTCATACTATCACAGTTTTATTTTTACTATACACTGTAACATTTACTAAAAAATTAATGTTTATGACGAGGGCGTAGAATGGTCGGACCTTTATAACAAATCATTTTTATGTGTATTTTCGTCTGTGCCTATTAGTATAATTACAATTATAATGATTTAAAATTTACAGGCAACTTTTGGATTTCAAAGGATTTTACGATAGGGACAAATTATTCTGGAAAACTGTGGAAGACGTAGTTTTGACAGTAGCTTGTGCACCACCTGGAGGAGGAAGAAATCCTCTCACTCCGCGATTTGTGAGACATTTCGGGATGTTGGTGATTCCTTCACCGGATGAGAGTTCTTTAAAATCTATATTTAGGTAATTTTTTAATAAAATATATTAAAATAGTATAAAATAAAATAAAAATCAATAAAATAAAATAGTACGAAATATCTTTGACAACAGTTGGAAAATTTTTATTCATAGATCTATAATGCGCGGTTTTCTGCAAGATTTTGCTCAGCCAGTACTCGAAGTCGGTGACAGAATTGTAACCGCGACAGTCGAAATATACGACAAAATAGCTGTCGACCTCTTACCAACCCCCGAGAAAAGTCATTACGTTTTTAATCTTCGCGATTTGTCAAAATGCGTCCAAGGAATGTTGCAAGCAGACCCTTCATCGGTCAGAGAACCCAAGCAAATGTTAAGGTACATCAATTTTCATTTATTTAAGAGGGTAGGCTGAAAGAATAGGCTTCGTGAGGATTTTTTTCAGAAATACTACAAAATATATCGAGGTTACAAACAGGGTGTTCACCACACATATCAGAGATTATATTGAGACGGGAATTTATTTTCCCTCACCTGGCGTGGCTTGGGTCATGATGAGCTGCTAGGACTCTGAATATTCAATATTATTAAATATTCGACGTCAGTCAATCTAAAGATTGACAAAAGTTTTATTTTATTATGCCCGGCAGAAAGCGGAGATGGGTTCGAACCAGAGGATCCTCGTTATTAATCGTTATTTATCTCGACGTCGAATCTGACGTATAAATTTTGTATTTCGGTATTATTTGACGCATTGCAAAAATGCAGTCCTTCATTTTTTACATCAAAAGATTTTACGTGCTCAATGAAAAATTCTGTATTTACTGTGGTTTAAAATTTCTCTTTTTGCCCCATATTGACGAGAGAGTGAGACTGACTCACTGCCAGGGTTGATCGTTTCCCAAAATGGTCGGACAAAGTTTGTTTACGTCCCCGATCGATCGACAGATGTAGCGAGGGGCGAGGAGATTTTTGCCGCTACAGAACTTCCAGCTGATTAGGCTCTTACGAAACCCCTCCAGTCACCCCCTCCTCCTTTGTCCCTATGACTGCGACGCGTTCTTACTTGCCATGTCCGAAATTTTCTCGGTTAACGTAGTTTTCATAGCCGAAGTCGATTTTATTTCGTTAACTCATTAACTACGTTGGCTTAAATTAATTTGACCAGCCAAATTCTTTTCAAATTCTTCCTAAAGTAATTTTTTGAGTATTCGTCAAAAAATAATATATAATGAAAAAATTTAATGGTTATTGAACATATTAATGCAACGAAAATAAATAAATAGGCACTGTCGAGTACACTGGACAAATTACTTATTGATGTTACCAAAAAAGAACATACTGAAAAAAAATTTTTTTTCTAATGATTTATTTTCTAAAATATGTATATTGTCAACTTTCTCCCATGGTTGTCATCTCTATGTATTCTTAGATTTAATTATTATCCTAGAGCGTGTTATTTATAAATAAAACAAATGCAACGATTATGAGAACTATATATAAAACCTTAAAGTAGAATGAATGGAAGAAAAGATTGGGAATTTTTTCCTTTCCAAATACATGAAATATAAGTGGCTAGGCGAAAAGGACCCATATAACCCGGGGTGCCATAAAAAATCATATGGCCCACGGAGGGTTAATCATCACAATAATATACCCGTATGATAGACTCGACATAAAACTATAATTTTCTCATTCGTCGTTCCAATGCGTCTTCCTTGGACGACGTTTCTCGCAAGAGTGTTTTTCCTCATCCCGCGGCCTGCCTTCGTGCCCGCTTTACAAAGACCCTTTTTTATCTCCTAGGCATTGTAGTTAGCCAGCCTTATCTCGGAGAAGGCTAGTGTAATACCAGATGGTCCTCGTTGAAGTTCCGAATCTTTTCGCCGCTCTCCAAGCATAACTTGACTTTTATAATATATGAGCGATAGAAAATGCACGCTCACAAAATTTTACACTAATTTTTACAACTTACAGGATATTAGAATAATTTCGAAAGTATCGCTAGATTGACTTTAATTACCAGACTCTACGAGATTTTTCTTTTCTTTTTTTTTCAGTTTTACATAGATTTAAACGAAAAATTGTAACAAAATTATTGTATGCACGATCTCAACAATCAAAATAATTTTACAAGACACTTTCTGGCTTTGCCCCAATAGGGTGTCGGATGAGACGAGCATTTATTTTTCCTCACCTGGCGCGGTTTGGATTACGAGCTGCTCCGGGCTTTAAATACATTATTTTATTAAATATTGGGCGCCAGTTACTCTTCACATTGATAATAATTTTACTTTATTGTGCTCGGTAAAAGACGCGGGTGCGTTCGAACCAGCTGATCCTTTTATCGAAAGCAGGACATAGTAGGAAGTTGCGAAATTCGTCCAAGAAAAGAATTTTGACTCATCGTAAATTTCCTATCCCTCGTCCTTTTCTCTTCCTTCTAATTTTATTTTCTTCACAATTAACAAAATAATTCCGACAATATATCGTACAATTGTTATCACTAATTCAACAATTATACGAAGTCACGTCCCGAAGGAGAAGACGGATAATTATTTTCTGAGGCTCTAAGGAAGTCCAGCAATCGAGCTCGCACGCTACGCTCTCTCCCTCTCTCTCTGCTCTTATTTTCGATTCGTCAAAATTTTTGACGAATTAACGCGCATGAGATCGTATTATTATTTATCTTGACGTCAAGTCTGACACCGAGACACGACTTTTTTCTCGTAATAATATAAAGTAATTTTTGATGTCCTAAAGGACTATTTAGAAAAAAATCGATTTTTCGAAAATTCTAAAGTGGCCTAACCCCTTAAAGTATTGTTTCATCGGGAGTTGCCTCTCTTCTTGCTGCTTTAATAACAATTTTTTTAGATTGTTTTATCACGAATGTCTGAGGGTATTTCACGACCGATTGATCAACATCGAAGATAAGAGTTACTTTTATCATCTACTCACGGATATGTGCTCGAGAGCGTTTGGCGACGAGGTTGTTCCACTTCCTTCTGAGAGTGTAATCGAGAAACCGCCTGTACTATTATTTGGAGACTTTATGTCCATGAATGCTCCCCGCGAAGATCGCATTTATGAAGAAATATTGGATATCCCAAAAATGAAAGGCGTTCTTCAGGTTTGCCGTGACAATAAGTTTTGTCGTATAATATACTGAAAGAAATCGCGTTGGATTTTCCAACTATAGGATGACGCATTCATTATCACAGAACTGCACAAAATAACGATGTCATTCTCTTCTTTGTTGAACAATTATGAAAGAACTGAATTACCGTCAAAAATTGTCGGCGCAAAAAATAAAACTAAAAATCCGTTTAAAAGTTCAAATAATGTTCTTGAAAAAGATTTTATGAAAAAATTGATTTTATTTTAAGGATGTATGAGCGATATTTTAAAATATTTAAGAATTTGATGAATTTTTAAGATTTTTTTAAAGCATATAAACAAATTTTGTACTAAATTTGAAATTACTGAATGATTTAAGAGTTATCAAACTCCAAGGTTGCTGAGATTTTACATGGCTTCCCTGATGCAAGTAATTTGTTAAAATTAATCAAAATATGCATTTTTTGATTTAAAAAAAAACATTGCGCATAAAATGTGAAAACATTCTTAAAGCAAAATTAGTATGGCGTTTTCATCTCTACGCTATCGCGATTTTTTCCGTATAATAAATTCAATAAAAAATTATAATCTATACTTAAAAAGTAAATAAAATTAATACTTGATAATTTTAGGATTATCTCGATGATTATTGCTTGGTAGCGAATAAAGATATGAAGCTAATATTTTTCATGGACGCAATCGAGCATCTGTGCCGATTAGCTAGAATTTTGCGGTCCGAAAGGGGAAATGGGCTTCTCGTTGGTGTCGGTGGAATGGGAAAGCAGAGTTTGACGAAATTGGCATCGCATGTCAATGGCTATCCGTGAGTATCTTTCATTTTCTCAATTATTTACGCTCTTTTTTAAACAGGTATTAATTAAAGTATGAAAATGAATTGTTTCTATTGAATTTTTTTTTCGATATAGAGTAGTAATCTAGTTTTTTGATGATTTAATTTTAAGTAACTATATGTTCGACATAAGCCAGAGTCTTATAAGATACCGTTAGCATGCCCTCTTTGATCGAAAAAATATATATTTATATAGCAAACTTTCAAACAATCTAAAATATCTCACGTGTTCATTAGCGTGTAAGGTTAAATTTGTCTATGGTCATAAGGGTGGGTAAAAAAAAGATTTTTTTTTCTCTTCAGCGATTAAAAATCTTATTTCTAAGCACCTGTATATAGGGAACTGTCACCAAATTTGAGCTTTTCATATTGATGGGAACAACCTCCGCATCGCAATTTTTAATTAGTCTCTTAAGGAAAAATTCGTATTTTTCTGTATATCATGTATAGTCTCCTCAGACATATTTTTTTAGGAAATTATTATGCTTACTACTTAATGATTTATGATGCAAAAAAATGATTTTTTCAATTTTTCAAACTTTAACATCAAATACTTTGAAATGGTGAGATTGACGAAAAATTTACAAGAGAACATTTTGGTAGAGCATTCAATTTCCTACAAAAAATATATTGCAAATTTTATTATACTTACTATTTATTTAGTAAGTTATAAAATTATGATGAAAAAATTTTTTTTTTCAAAATTCAAACTTTGAGTTCAAATGTCTTTGAATTGGTGAGATTAACGAAAAATTCACAAAGGCGCTTTTTTGCAGAGCATTCAATATCCTACGAAAATATATCCTTGAAGTGACTGTACATTTGATATACAGCAAGATACGAATATTTCCATAAGAGACTAATTAAAAATTGAAAATTGCAATGGGGAGGTTAGTATCTCATTTGCCTAGTAAGTATCGCTACAATTCCTCCTGAATGCAATTATTTCTTCAGTTGTTATCAGATCGAGGTAAGTCGCGGCTATGACAAAAACTCCTGGCACGAGGATCTTCGTCGTTTTTATCTGAAACCTGGCGCTTTTGCCGAAAACTCAACTTTTTTGTTCACCGATACCCAAATCGTCGTGGAAGAATTTCTCGAAGACATTAATAATACCCTAAATTCTGGTATTTTATTTCGAGATTAGGAAATTGAAATTTTTTTTAAGAATGCAAATGAGTCATTCCACCAAATAAAATCATTTTTACAGGGTGACATCAGCCGATTTTTTTCAAACTTCGAAAATATATTCTCCATATTATAAAAAAAAATCCTGAAAGTTTAGGCCCTTATTATGCAGTCATTTTGAAGTAATGATCTTTTGAATTCTTAAAACAATCTTTTTTCAACTTTTTTTTGGCGTAATTACTTTTTTATAAAAATTGGAAAAAAATAACTTTTTGTAGAAAAATTTCTCAACTATTCAATGAAAATATTCATTTTTTATCATACGCAACAGAAGATCCTTTAAAATCGAATTAAAATAATAGAAATTTTTCTCACTGTGCGACGAGTGTTACTTCGGATTTGATATTTTTTCTGAAAGCTGGGTGAGTTTTTCTCACAAAATATGTCATTTTTACGATGTTCATATCTTTAGTTTAATCGCAATTGAATGAAGAAATATAAATTTTTTTTTTCGAATCGGTTCGATAAAAAAATCTGAAAATTATCATGAAGCCTATAGTCTCAATTAATACTAAAACACAAAAAATTTAATAGAAAATCGGAGATGCAAAAGTCTGAAGGTGGCCGAAATGGCGTGGAATCCCTCATATATTTTTGAAGTTTGAAAAAAATCGGCTGGTGTCGTCCCGTAAAAATGATTTTATTCGGTGGAATGACTCAAATAAATATTTCAATGGAAATATGTATGGCGCTTTATCAGGCGAAGTTCCGAATTTGTTCGAAGCCGACGAGCTTGAGAAGGCGATAATCGCGACGAGACCAGCAGCCAAAGATGCGGGAATTGCGGAGGAAAATCGCGACGGAATTTACGATTATTTCATAGGAAGGGTGAGAAATCATCTTCATCTTGTACTCTGCATGAGTCCAGTCGGCGATGCTTTTCGTCGACGTTGCCGCATGTTTCCGTCTCTCGTCAATTGCTGTACGATTGATTGGTTCACGAAATGGCCCAGGGAAGCTCTTCTCTCCGTTGCCGAAAGCTCTATCGCTCCGGCCATTCAGAATCAGCCGGAAATGTTACCGGCGCTTTCCTCCATTTGCGTCCTTATGCATGAGGTAACGAATAAACTTTTAAAAGAATGTCCTTTAAGTGTTAAAAATTGGAGTCATTTGAAAAACGGAGACGAGTTGCTTCATTTTTATATCTATTGTTTCGAACTATACGAAAAATTGTTGTAAGAAATTTTCAAATGATTTAGTTCGCCAAAAAAAATTTTTAAGTCGTTTGATTTCAAAAAAGTACATTTCTTAACTGATATTCTTAAGGATATATTTTTCAAAATATGAGAATTTGATAAATTTTTTATATTATGTTCTTAAACATATGAAAAAATGTTGTGCCAAATTTGAAATCGTTTTACTGAGTGGTTTAAGAGTTATCAAACTCCAAAGTTGTTGAGATTTAACATTTGAATTCGTAAATTTGCACTGAATACAAATTATAAAATACGATATTCTTGTAAATTTTTTTCTCTATATTCGTACCAGTGTTCATTTTGTATAGATTAAATTTCAAAACGTTTTAGTAATTTTTTTATTTTCATTGTTTAAATAATAAAATAAATTGTAATTATTATTAAAGTATGCTCAAGTTGCTAATTAATTAATTACTTATTCGTCAACTAAGACTCAAAAAATTAGCTACTTTTTAGCAAAAGCCAGAGTCTCGATTTTATAAATTTAATGTCAAGGATTTATTTTTTGCTGAGATTGTTTATCCCGTACATTCTTAACACCAAATTTAAAAAAAAAACAAACATCATAGTTTCATTATTATTTTTAAAAAGTTCACTCTGAATCTTGTGTTAATTTATTCTTTCTCACAGTCCGTAGAAACCATGACGGTTCGTTTTTTCAATGAAATGAGACGAAGATATTACACAACACCGAGCAGCTATTTGGAATTAATAAAATTGTATCTCTTGACTCTGGAAAAAAGCAAGAACAAAGTTTTGACGTTGCAGGCGAAAATAACTAATGGATTAAACGTAAGAGATACTTAGGCAACTAATGAAACATTTTTTGATACATCGTTTAAAAAAAATTGTAATTTAAATTTAAATTTAAAAAATTTTAAATTTAAAATTTAAAATTAAAAATTAAAAATTAAAATATAAAAAAATTTAAAATTTAAAATTAAAATATAAAAAAATTTAAAATTTAAAATTAAAATATAAAAAAATTTAAAATTTAAAATTTAAATTTAAATTTGGTTGACAGATTGAATTTTGCTATCCGCCTAAATAAGTTGCACTTAAATGCCACAAAACGGTACGCCAATCGACTCAGGCGATACTTACCTATAGCGTACATGAAAAGAGATAGATTTCAAAAAGCAAAATTCAATTTGTTGTTGCAAAAAAGCTGTACGATAAATATACTTTTATCTTTTGTAAATGTATTCTGCATTTTACAAAGCTTTGAATAAGAATTTTTAATTGTATATACGGTTAGACGATTAAAGTTTGCGTAATCTCATTACTTCTGGTAAATTTCTTGAATTTTATAAAAAATGTGTTTTTTAAGGCATTTTTGAAGGCTTATAGTATCTCGTAAACGATGCACTCACAAATAATATTTTTTTCAATAAAATGTGTTAAATAACGTATTGTCTATTGCTCGAAAAAAAGAACAGAAGGTTGCACGTAACTCAATTTTTCTGTTGTTTCTGCCGAACCACCTTAAGATAAAAAGTTTCTAGGAATGAAATGAATTTTTATATAGAAATTGTACGAGACGAATGCAATGGTTGCGGAAATGAAGGAGCAATTGATAAAAATGGGTCCGAAATTAAAGTCGAGCTCGGACGAGGTAACAAAGTTGATGAAAGTCGTAGCGCGACAGCAAATTGAATGCGACCAGGTGCGAAGCGTTGTCGCCGCTGACGAGGCGGTTGCCAAGGTGAAAGCCGAAGAAACCGCCGCGTTGGAACTCGACGCGAGAAAAGATCTTGAAGCCGCGATTCCCGCGCTCGAGGAGGCCCAGAAAGCTCTGGAAGCTCTAAATAAAAATGACATTATTGAAATCAAAGTGTTCAACCAACCGCCTCACCTCGTTCGATTCGTCATGGAAGCTGTTAATCTTCTTCTCGACGAAAAGTATTGCTTTTTTTTCAAATAAGGATGTTTTATCCTTACACTGCCAACTGTCTATTTTTAAAGAAACTTTAGTAGTACATAAATATTAACTACACTGAGAAAAAAAATTTGTTGCACCAACTAAATCCGTTTGGTTGCGAGAAATTTAGTTCGATGAAATAATATTTTGGTTACCCAGACATTAC
>JAPYYW010002178.1:0-22270 GCA_030522545.1 Cremastinae sp. A BG-2022a | reverse complement strand
CAATGAACATTCAACAGAGATAAAGTTGTATTCGGGTATAATTTTAGGTCGCACGAAAAAAATTAATCTTGTTAATGCTTAATCTTCAGAAGATTAAGGATGTATGCCCAAAATTTTGATATGAAAGAGAGATAGATAGATTTTTTATTTTGCCCTAGCAAAGCTATGGAGGAAATGACGAGTAGAGAATTTAGAATAAATACGAGTACGCGGAACAAATGTTAAAGAGCACAATGCACAACAGATAAAATTCTCAATGAACATTCAACAGAGATAAGGTCGTATTCAGCTATAATTATAGGTCGCACAAAAAAAAATTAATCTTGTCAATGTATAATCTTCAGAAGATTCCCAAAATTTTACATGAAAGAGAAGTAGATGGATAGATTTTTTTATTTTGCCCTAGCAAAGCTATGGAGGAAATGACGAGTAGAAAATTCAGAATAAATACAAGTACGCGGAAAAAATATTAAAGAGCACAATGTGCAACAGATAAAATTCTCAATGAACATTCAACAGAGATAAGGTCGTATTCGGATATAATTGTAGGTCGCACAAAAAAAATTAATCTTGTCAATGTATAATCTTCAGAAGATTAAGGATGTATGGCAAAAATTTGACGTATCAAAACTTTTAGTGAAATCAAAATTGATAATGGACTGAAATACGCTGAATCGATTGGAAAAACAAAAAAGTATGGTTTCCTATTGTTTACAAAAGATATTGAAGAATGAAACTATGGAGGTTTCTCAAACCTCCATTGACGACACTGTCATTTACGGATGGGTGCCCATTATTTTTATTGCCATAATTTTCGTAGAGATTGAAATCTATAGCTATTCCGCATCGATTGAAACAAAAAAAAAACAACTTTGTTGATTTTGAGCAAATAATTAGCATTCAAGATTACATCAAACCCTGTGTTACTTTAACTGGAAGTCGATCAAATTGCAAGAATAAACGAAAAATTGATGTGTTCTATATAAGGTAGCAAAAAGAAAAAGTGTTTTCTATGTAACTATATATTATCCTTGATTTTTCTACGAAAAAAAAATCCATCGTTGCCGATGTTTCTACGGAAATATTCTTGATTAAATTTTCTCGTGTCCAGGTCATTTCAAATTGCGTAGTTGTATGTCTGTGTCTCGAGTAGTTAAATCAGATCTTAATTTTATTTCACACTGTAGAAATGTATTAATATTTAAATTATTTTTATTCTTTAAATCACTATCTGGACAATAAAATTTATTGCCATTATTGTTTGTGCATAAAAAACAGCTTTAAAAAACAAATAGATGAACTGCGTATTTGACTGGGCGTACATCCTGAAAAGGTTAATGAAACGCAGATAAATAACACAATACAATGAATTAAAAAAGACACGAGTAAAAATAATATGACTATCGAATGAGGTAATGTGAAAAATAATTTGATAATGACAACATAGAGGATGAAAACGAACCTTGCACCAAAGTAAATAAAAATGTATCGTCATATCCATATGGGTCAATGTCCCACGCTTCTTATTACAGAGGAGCGAGTTGATAAAAAATTTTTGTAAATAAAAAGTGTTTGTAATTATATCGTTCTTTTGGAAAATTTGTTGTAATGAATGTAAAGGTTAACTCTAGTTCTAGAATAATTCTCAAGAAATTATTTAGACAATATAAGGAGAGTCTGTGCTTCTGGGTGAAGAAAGAACCAAAACATTCTATTACAGAACTCCAAAAAATGCTAATGTTTTTAATCTCTCATGTCTATGAAATCAGTTTGAAAAATATTGAATTTCGAATAAATGAAAATTGTACTAAATTGTGCTGATAGCATAAAACGAGTACATATAATAAAATCCTCGACATCGTGAGCATAGTTATTTTTTCAAATATAAAGATATCCATTAAAAAAAGGAATTCCAAGAAAAATCGTAAAAAATAAAAAGAAAATACAAGACGCGTGTGCTACATGAAATGACAAAAATGTAAAAGAATACATGCTTGGAATGACCAAAAAAACAAAAAAATAATTAAATGAATATGTACAGCAAAAATGAGAGAAAGAGTGTGTGTGCCTGACAGAGAGAGAGAAAACATTGGTCTGCGAATATGAAGATATAGAAAGAAAAAAAAGGAAGAGAAAAAGAAAGAAATAGCCCTCGGCCAGAACCGCTCCTCTTTTCGTTTCCACCGCTCCACGTACGTTACTTTCTCCTCCCACCTTTATCTCTGTATTATACGAATGCTAATGAGAGGCGATAATCAAATGCCAGCCTCGTACACGCGTTCTCTCAATCGAGAATACGAAGAGGCGTCCGGTGCGGTTGTCTCACGTCCAACACGTTGCTGCCTCGAAGAAAGTGCCAAAGGGCCAGGCAATTCGTAATATAAATAAACGAGAAATAAACAAGAAAGAAAATGAATCCTTCGCGGAAGAGAATACCGTTAATAAATTGATATGTTAAATTCGTCGTAATCCGTCTACTCGGTTTTTCAGCTCAAACACGATGTTTTTGTCCGACGTTTTTAAATTTAATTAAAAATTGTAATTTTCTCGAGTAGAGAATCGTGAAAAAAAATATATTGGATTTAACTGTTTTTCTATAATAAATTATGTATAAATCGGATTATCAGCGTTATATTGAAATTGTATTTTACGTTTTATCATGGGAATAAATAAAAAAATGTAAAAATTAGTAAGCAATTGAGATTGGTTGATGAGGATGATGGGTTTTGGTGGTTCGACGATGGAGAAGATATTGAAAGTTTTCTCACCTGACAGGAGTGAGCAAAAGCGTGGGGCCCGGTTGGAGTGTAGATGCCGTGTAGTTGGCAAGGAATTCTGTATCCGGTGGGCTGGGGATGCCAGAGCGGCTCACCGCTGACGGTGAGCCCGAGACCGGAAACGCCGACTTGGCCGACCTCGACGACGACCGGCCCGTTGGCTCCTTGCGTCGGATGGTGCCCCGTCCCGACCGGATGGTGCGGGTGCGTCTGATGGGCGTTGTGAATGTTGTGGTGAGGGTTGTGAATACTGTGATGGGGATTGTGGAGGCCGTGGTGAGAGTTGTGAATGTTGTGGTGAGATCCGTGGATGCTGTGATTCGAATTGTGCATCGTCGGATGAGAACTGTGCATCCCCGGTATGAAAGGGTACGACAGGGCGAACGAGTCCGTGTAGCGAGGATAACGATTTCTTATCGGCGGCGATCCCCTCGTCGACATGTGATTTCTCGGAGAGCGACGCTGCGGTGTCGGTGGCAACTCCCACGGCGCCGGTGTCGAATGCAACGGAGGAGTCGGCGCTGCCGGTGTCGCCTCCTGCACTTCCATCCCAGGCATCGCACTGTTCCGAGATATTCTGCGACGTTTCCTCGACGGTGATTCGCTCTGGAAATAATTACGAATTTCGGTCAATATCTTCCACACGAAATATCACCCATCGCCTCGTCAAAAATAATACTCGACGCTTTTCTCTCACGATATCGAATTTTCGAAAAACGTTGTCGCACCTTCACATCTTTTCGACTAATCATCACGATCTCGTTGCAATTCAATGAAATATTTATTTTCGATGTTTACTTTAAGCCATTTTCAGTGAAATGTCGAGTCAATTTTCCGTTTCGTATATGCTTCTCTTGGGAACAAAAAATCAGCTGGATAAGAGTGATTTTATAATTGAATCTTTTTGATAACAATTAAGGAGGCACTTGCATGAAAGTTTGAAAATTACTTCTTACAAATTTGTATAAGCTTTTTTTAACATTAAAAAATTAGTGTGTGTACAGTTTAAAAGGCTTCAGTGTGTAAAAATTAAGATGTTTATTGTTTAAAATCGCAATTTTTCGTAGCTTCTTACGAGAGTTCATGTTGAAACTGCTACTTAAAGTAGTTCGGCTATTTGAAAAAGTACAATGAATATTTACCAATTTTTGCGATAAATGATAGTTCAAAGTTCCCTGATTATAATAAGCACATTTTCGGGGCCTCTTTTTCATTTTTTTAAATTTTTATTTTTAACAAAGTACCTTATGGAAGAACTCACAATAATGTAAAGTGTAAAAAAACTAATCGGTGATGGAGCTTCAAAAAAGTTTCCATATCACAAAGAAAATTTATCACAAATTCTGTTTATTTCAAGAAAAAATTACCTTCCGGCTCTTTTAAAAAAGAAAACATGAAAAAACTTTTGTTTTTGACGTGTCAGAAGCGGATGGCAGACATTACGTTGCATTGTAGCCAACAGCTAATTGAATTTTTAAAGCATTTTAGTACATTCACGTGATAAAAATATTTTCAATATAAAATTTATCATTTTTATTAATAATTTAGACTTAAATTTAATCAATATAAATTAGTTGCCAACTTGACTACTCATATGACGGCCGAACTACCTTAAATAATATAAATATCTGAATTCCGAGATGCTGAATTTAATCCAATTAGCTTATGCACGAAAAAGCATTTCGGTAATCGTACTAAGAAAAAGTATACATTTTATGTTATTTATAAACGTAATTAAAATCCAATGAGGTTCTTACTAATTACTTCAACAACAAGAATTTCGTGTAGATTTCGAAAAGATTCAGACAACGTTTATTTCATTATATTTTTTCAAAATATTAGACAACTCGAGGAAAAACGTGAGTTTGTTTTTGCCCTTCTCTGCACTCACGCCAGACTCGCGAGAATGATAGATGCCCTTGAGATATCCAAGAAATAAAAAGAAAATAGTTGTAATTATTCAATTCTATATTGCATCATTTTATTTTGTGCAATGTGTATGTATTACGCCATATAATTGACCTTCAAAACGATTTCACACGATACAATGTGAAATTACGAAGTACTCACCTTTCTTCCATCATCCTGACTAGTTTGTCTGTAGTACGGTGGCGACGGTTGAATCACTGGACTCAAAGGTAACTGATTCGTTGCTAAAGAAGAATAAAATCCGAAATAAGTTACATATCGAAAAAAAAACACTTAATTTTAAAGAAGTATTTTAAAGACAAATAAATTATATTTTTATTACATTAGAAAAAAAAAGTATATTGTAGTCTTTGGAAAAAGTTCAATACTCTTGGAAAAATTACTTTAAAAAAATCCATGAAATTAAAATTTATGGTGAACTACGTTTGAAAAAAATGTCAGAGAATGCGCGATTAAAATAATAATTTAAAGTCTAAATTCCACCTTGAGAATTTCTACGGTACTCCATGTCGACACCACTTGGTCCCAGGCCAGGGCTAAGATTGAGCAATGGTCCTCTCATCGTATTTTCCTACAAAAACAGGAAAAATTCGAAAAATATTTTTATGTTTATTTTTTCGTGGCGTTTCAAGTTTGGTCGGAAAAAAAGTCGAAAAGATAAAGTCACTGCCATTAGGATAGGAATTTTTATTGGACTTTAGATATTTGTTTTAGTTATTAATACGAGAAAAAAAATTAAATTATTTTCTATTATTAATTGTAAAGTAAATAATAAAACATAAGGTACTAAAGATGTAACACGAATTTTTCATTATATTAAGGAGATATTAACGAAAGTGCGATAATTAATTTTTCCTGTTGAATTTTTTTTTACGATATAGAGTATTAATCTAATTTTTTTGAAGGCTAAATTTCAATTACCATTATCGATAAATTACGCGAAAATTATGAGAAATCGTTAGCATGCGTACTTATTTTGAAAAAAAATATACTTAGAGTAAAATTTCAAACAATCTAAAATAATTTATTTACCATTAAAATATATGGTCATCGAACTTTTCATTGAATTATATAACGATAATATCAGATATGGCACTTATACGTGACTGAATCCGAGTCAAATTATAACCCAAAAATGAAAATCACTTTTTAACTATCTATATCACATCAATATTTTACATTTCAAAGTTAGTATATTTGATGAAAAACGATTTATTTGATCTTAAAAGTTATTTATTAACGCTTTATTTAAAAATAAGCCAAATAGTATATCATTTGACTAGTAAGTATTGCCAATACCTCCTTAAATTTATAAAAATACATTTAAAACATTAATTCATCCTACAATTTATATGTAAAAGATGAATATTTGGTAATGACATTGTTTGGATGAAATTTTACGAATTTTAATAACTTTAATAAATAGTCAAATGAGTTTACAATGTTTACAAGTGTAAAGAGGAGAGGGGAGGTTTTGAGATCAAAGCTTGACTAACTTGAGCGAAAATGTTGATGTGAAGGGGAGCTGTATTGGCAGGTGGTCCAGCCTGTTCTTGCGAAAAGTGCGACGGTGGACCTCTCAATTGTGGGCTGTGCTGAGGTGTTGGTTTGTAGCCAACGCTGGATCCACCCACGGCTCCGTGACAGGATACCTCTTTGCCAGCCGGACCGGACGACGTGCCAACACCAGGACAATCCCTGGATATACCCAAAGACGGAACATAAACAACGATTAAATTAAAATTAAAAAATCATCATCAATAGAAAGCAATTAACTTCGCAAGGAAAATTTTTTTATAATCAATTCCCCCTACTTCTTTTCAAATAGATTTCACTTTTCTTTCGCCAGTACTTTTTTCAACTAATTTTCTCCTGAGCCGTTGAGAAATCGAGAGAAATACTTTTAAAATTGTTGCACGTCGAGTCAAAATGAAATTAAACAAAAAATTCCTTCAATCGTATTAAATATTTTTTGACAATTGCTTTATTCTATAAACACGGTTGAGTTCACGAATTTTAATGTACGAAAACTTGATAATCGATTTGTCTTCAATATTTAATAAATTTTTTAGTCGATCGATCGGATCGAAAAATAGTTACTTAAATAATGATTTGGGAGAAGCGTCGATAGTATTTTTTTTTTATAAGCAAGGTGGAATGCTTGAAGTAAAATTTTGCAATGTGGCTCGGTCGAGCTCTCAAAGTGTCCTCAAAGTGTCATGAGTCTTTCGTGCCCCCCCGCCCATTTACTCTCGACTGGATACTCCGAAATTTATAGAATTTTTCAACGGACCACAGATAGAAAAAGCTCATCCCTTTTCCCTCGGCCGTCCTTTTCGCATCGTTCCGCGATAGAACTCTGCGAAACGTTACACTTTTTGTCCGCTCTGCTTTTTCCTCTCGCAATGTATCGTGTTGCACGAATTCTCGCGATATCGGCTTTAAAGTGAGCGAACATGGTATAACGATTTTTCTTCGGAATCCCTCAAAAATGTTGAAAAAAAACTGCAAGCATTTATTATTTATCCTCGTCCTATATTCTTTCTCGCAGTTTACAAAATAGGTACAAATATAATTAAATTAAAATAACGAAAAATGGAGAAAAAAAAATTCGACAAAATAAAAAAGGAAATTATCCGAAAAAATGTATCATGCTTGAATTTTTTACAACAAGGTTTATGACCTTCAGGAACAATTTAAGAGATAGTCCCTAGCGAAAATGAGTTTTTTTTTTCATTATGAATTTGTGAAAATTTAGACAATTGAATAAATTTATAAATTTTATTTTCTGCCAAATGTAATATCAATTCATATTTTAAACACAATTTTTATAAACAGTCTTGATAATCAATATTGTTTAAATAATTGAAAATAATAAATTTAGTGAGCCTTTTTCAAATGTTTTATTTATTATTAAAACTGTAAATCAAGCATAAATGGAATAAATTTGATAATGACTCCAGCTTTTGCTACATCTATTTAGCACGAATACATGAATTTTTTATAAGAATTAATATTGCAATTCTGATGATTGAAAACCCGATAATTCTGAAACCGTTTATTAAATCATTTTCAAATTGAACACAATTTTTCATACATTTTTAAAGAAAATATAAAAATTATTGTCAACACTTGTCAAAATGCTCCAATAGACTCTTATCCAAAATGTAGAAAACTAGATAAAATTTTGTAAAACTGATCTTCAAAATCGAATACATTATAACGCAATATTTTTAGATATTTTCCAGCATAATAAATAAATTTGAAATAAATTTCTTGAAAAAATCTACACTCACAAAACACGACTTATGCCTAAGAAAAACTTTAATTTCCAAAAAAAAAAATTCAATTTTTCACAATGATCACTCGATATCGCTATAAATTCGAAAGAAAAAATTCTCGTCGGATCTTGACGTTGCGAACCTGTAGCGAAGAAATAAACTGAATAAAACTGTATAGGTAGCGAGGAAAAATGGAAAATCTTGATGGACGTGAAAATGTAATCAGCATACATACATCAACGAACACGATATAAAAAAGGGAGAGGATCGACATAAAAAAGAACGAAGGAAGATCTAGTTCGCGCCATATTACTCGTGCCAGAATTGAGTTGTGAAAAATAAGAGGAGCAATTCGAGCGCGCAAAACTGCGATAATGCGTATTTAAAAGTGAACAACGTGTGAACGAGGCAAACAGTGAAGAAAAAACGGAGAAAAGTTAAGTAGAAGAAGGAAACGCGTAGAGATTTAACTAGAGTCGGCATCGTATATAATGCAGCAATAAAAACAGTAATAACAAGAGAAATATGAATGTATATTCGCTATATTATTAAGAGTAATAACAGGAACGCACAACAGTTATTATTAATGCAGACATAAAACAAAAAAAAAGATCTGCAAAGAAATAAAATGCTTCTTATTGCGCACACTACCTGTGTGTATGTACAGCCTGTGCACGCACATTTATGCATGCGTGTATGCACAGACCCGAAGGAAGTTTCAAGAAAGTATGGGAATATCTGTACAAATGGAACCTTCCTTTTGCTTTCGACGCATATAGCTCAAAACGTTCTCGTTTCACCTACTGACCCAACCTCGCGAAAAATGAAACCAAAAGCTTCAACAACGCTATTTTCTTTCAACTTTTCCCGCACGGTATCTCCACTCGCGATCGTTCATGGAAAAAGGCAAAGTGGAAAAAAAAATAACGAAATGACGCGAAATCTCATTCGAAGCTTCGTCGAAGAGTTCGAAACAATTTGCAGTCTTCTTTTATTTTTTTTTTACATAACTTTATGCGTGTCTGCCTTGATGCGTCAAAAGTTGTTCTAGATTTTGGTGTTTCGTGGTATTTCAAAATGTGCCTGATGACAGAAAGCTTTGAAAAAATTTTAGAATAAATCATATGTTCTGCAGAAAAGTAAAAAAAAACCGAATAAAAAGAGTCAAGTAATTCTACTGTTTATAGTTTTTGAGATACTTAAAATAAAAGTTCAGCAATTTTCTCGTCTAAACACGCATTAAACATCTTTAAGAAATACCCATAATCAGGAGTACCTTCTAAAGAAATTATTTAAAAAAACGGGCATGAACAGACATACAGTTTTAGAGATAAGAAATATTTTAGTGCAAATGATTTGTTTGTTTATATACGTGCACATAAAGCAGCTAATATATATTATGACAAGATCGTATACGTATAGAGAAAAATGTGACGCTTTAAAAGTCAATAAAAATTCAGTAAAAATTGCATAATTATCTGTTTTAGAATAATTATTGAAAATATTTTCTAAAATTTATAATCTTGTATTCCTTTATAAATACTATCGAACTTATCGCTACCGAACCACTTTAAACACTTGGCCACTAAAATTTAATATGCCTGATGAAAATACATTTTAAAAATGTAATTTTAATAGTATTTAACCGAAGTACCGATACGTTTAGTTTCAAGATAATTGGGTCACACGCCTGACTGATGCAGAGCACGATTTGTGTCTTTTTCTACTAGCTCAAAAGAGAGAAATAAAAAAAAAACTTTGGCGTCGGCCCTGAAGAACGTTCCCTGGAAATTTTGGGCGTTGTTAATGTCGATGGGCGAACGTCAATGGAGAAAAATTGTGATAAAACGTGTGCTTGGATGAAAAATGACGCGACGCACGAGGTTCGAGGCTCGGTGCGACGTGTCGACCACGCCCTTTTCGTTCTCAGAGCTTGACTTTTATCTCGACTCGTGCAGGGTAAACCGTGCGTTGGAAGAGCGTGCATGCTCTGAGGAATGACGAGCGAACACCCTGTTCTCGCTCATTTAGCGTCGATTAGAGAGAAGAGACCGAAGCTCGTAGCGGCAACCCGGTTGAAGTAACACAAAACTCTGAGCCACGAAACCTTCCCACCTCCAAATGAAACACTCGCAAATTTTCCTCTCTTTCTCTCTTCTCCAGCACGAAGAAAAAAAAACACACACACATTTTTCTCAATTCCGCACAAAAATTAATAGGACGAAAAAAAAGATCAAAATTCAAAAAATTTCTTGCACTCTCGACATCTTTATATCGCATAAATATTTCGATCTTTAAAAAACATTGCTTTTCGAAATAAATTATTTCATTATTGCATTTGAATGTTCTAGTATTTCTTTCGCGTGATTTTTATTTATTGAAAACGAAACGTTTCGTGTTAAATTTTCGTTGATTCTCAACGAGCTATTTTTTTTTAACCTCACTATAAACGTTTCAAAAAAATTCATATTACTATATGCTATTTGTTGCAAATAAAATGTTTCGTCGAGATGTCAAGAAGAATTGAATTTCAACAGTGTGCGATTTTCAGGGACACTCATTTGACGATATTTCTTCAATTTTTATTCTCTGGTTCCAATTTTATAAAAATTGAACCTCGAGATACCGAATTTTCGATCTGTTTGACGTTGCATCCATAAATACGAAGAAAAATAAGAGGAGCTTTTTTTTCTTCTTTCGAGAGTGTAACTCGTAAAATTGTCATCGTCATGACTTTTGTTGGAGGAAGAAGAGAACTGGCGTTCGTTATTTAAAGATCGTTGCGTTGCGTACTCGTCAATTTCATCGTGTTCGTGAGAGATAGTCCAGTGGTTATACTCGTCATAAGTCAGACGCAACTAAAGCGTCTACGTAACCGGTATACATACGTCGAGGTAATTTCAGATCGGATGGATAGGGTCACGATCCTCGACCATTTTAGCCATTTCTTCTCCTGCTCTTGCGAGGTTTCAAAATGAAAACTATATATACGATGCCGAGACGACTTTTCCATCGTGTCCCGTCCTTATCAACCGAACGGTCAAGCCGACATTTCCCATTTTCCCCAAGTTTTGTTAATGAAACGTCCTCGTCGACGTAGAAACGTTTTCATCAGTTTTCTATATACACCAATTATTTTTCTTATTTTTTGCATTTCAAGGGAAAAGAAATAAAAAAACGTCTCGACGGTTCTGGATCTCGTGCCAGCATGATAAAAAGCGTGTATATAAAAGTTGAAAAACTCCCGCGATGTGGAAATGACGCCTGCACGTTCGTACAGAGCATTTATTTTGTACGTTCCGTTAATTCATTTGGACGAAGTAAAAAAAAATCGAAACTTTGATCTTAGTATCGAATCTTAAATTATTCTCTTTGAAGTAACGATAATCATCTAGATAGATGACGAAATAAAATTGGAGAATTTCTACAGCTGTCGCCTACACTTTATCTTCTTCTCTTTCGCTAAATTCCATCATCGAGCCTTTTCAGAGAAAATTGATTTATGATATAATATATAATGGCGAAATGAAACGAATAAATGGTGATTTGCACCCCTTCACGAAAATGCAAAGGGACAAAATTGTTTCATTTTTGGCACTTTCCTATACATGAATTACAATAAGTAAATTCAGGTTATTTTTAAAATGCACAATATACAATATTTTTTAATATTTTATTTCAAAATATTCTCTTGTATATATCAAAATAGAAAATGACTCACTAAAATTTTTTAGAATCATCAGACCTTGAGTTTTCAAAAGTTCAACATCGTGGAATATTCGTATATGTATTTTCCCTGAGTTTCAATAACAAATGGTAAATTATAGTCAAATTTATTTTCATATAGTTAATAGTACGAGCTTGATAACGAGTTACAAATTTGAAAATATTTAATTAAATTTTTATTTTTTTAATCTATCAATATTTATTGTTCAAATTATTTAAAATTTTTACTTAAGCTGTTAACTAATATTATACAGTTAAAGAATAAAACTGTTAAATTTATGATAAAAATAACATCGAAGTTTTTATTTCATTTTAATTCATCAGATAAAGCATAACTTTTTTCACGAACTACCTCTTGAATTCATTTTTCAAATATATTGATAAAATGTCGAGGTGCATTATCGTTTAAAACTTGCTTATAGAGTATAACTACAAAAAGTATATAGATTTCAAGCAAAATAGCAGTTTTGCATTAATTATATACTTTTACTATAATTCTAAATATTAATAGTAATTTTTGTAAGAAATCATCCTTAATCCATTCTCATCAAATGCATTTAATTCCTCTGAATAAATTAAATTTTAGTAACTTTATTTCTTTTTCGAAAAATATTTTATATCATCATTAAATGGTTCAAACTTTTTATCTTTTGGAATAAATTCACATACGACGTTAAATATGGTATATGTAGTTTGAAATTACAATTAAGTTGGAATTCGCAATTTTGGACGAAAATTTTTTTTTTTAATCGGTTCTCTCGATTTCGCAACCGTACTCATAAGTAAATGTATATAGATAGATAATAATAAAGTACAAGATGACCCCGATTTTTAATTTCTTTAATTGAATAAACATCTCAATAGTTAAACATCCAATTTTTTCTTTCGAATTGATAGTGATAAGTTTCAGTACTTATTTAACGTAAATATTTTTTGAGTTTTGGATCATTGAAATATCAGTAATCTAGATGCGAATTTGAAGCAAATTTTTTGTTTAATATATTGCAAATATATTTTAAAAAAGTAGAGAAACTCTTAAATGTCAAATATTGGTATGTCTATACCCTTTAGTGAATAAATAAAAAGAAACGATGTTGCAAATATTTCGAAATATGATAACAAAGGATTCTCATGTCTGTATATATTATGCTCAATGGTGTTGTTTTTCTTTATGATGGCTATGATAAGGAGAGAGCAAAAATAGTGTCCAAAATATTTGAAAATACTGGACCGGTTATGATCGTCAAAAGTATACAAAATAGATTTAGGACACGATTTTTTGATAATTGCATAATGTACCCATTGTGAAATCGTGGCGAAGGGCCCTGCTGTCGGTACGGATATTCCTTGTACTGTTGCTGATTTATCTGGGAGTGTCCCTGGTTGTGCTGAGAATGCCATCCGGGGCGATTGTGCGACGAGGACGAAGTTCTGACGTGTTGCCCGTTTATGGGCGGACCGGAGACGGATCCGTTGCGATATCGGCCCTGGATCCCGATACCACCGCGATGTTGCTGATGAGCCCCGGTCGTCCCGTTCATCGTCGCGTTCTCCCCAGGAACGTTGAGCTCCTGCTCGCTCGGCCCGAGATTGTTCGCTCGTTTTCTGATTCTACGCCGAATCGGAGCTCTCTCGTCGTCCACGATTATGCCTGCTGGCTTGTTCTTCCGCCAGTTGCTGCCTACCTGGCGACGCGCGACGAATTCGTCGACGCTCTCGATCCGGCGAACGACCGACGACGGAACATCGGCGGGGCCCGACGAATAATTATTATCCGTCGTGTTGTCGTTGTTGTTCCAACGATCAGGCCCAATCGGCGACGATCGATCCGAGCCGAGGCCCCTCGAAAAACCTGAATCTTTCCTGATGTCCTCCAGCAGGCGCGCCTCCGAATTCGGACCCGTCGACGAGTCCACGACCACGACGACTCCACCTGGCCTCTCGTGCTCCGTACTCCGCGATGGATACCTGAACGCATTCGTGCCCACCGTTTCACTTACTTATTCTTTTATTCCCTATTTTTCGACTTTCCTCGTCGATTATTTCAGCCATTTCTTTATTCCTTTATACGTGCACTCCATACGGGAAAGCAGAACACGATCGACCATTCTTTTCATATTTTTCAAGCTAAAGTTTGTTTTTTTTTTGTTTTTTTTTCGACTTATTCAAACAATTCAACGTCGTTTAAGGTAGTTCTATAGTTTTATCGATTATTTAGGATTTTGTTGTAAATTGGTACAGCCATTCTTTGATAAGGTAAACACGTCCCGATGGTTGGACAGCTAAGGGTTGTTCACACTTTATCTTTATTTTAAACAATATTCAAACAATAAATCTTGTTCAAATTCACATCTAAACTATTGTCTGATATTTTAGAAATTCAAAACTCATTCAATGTGTTAATTTTAAATATTTCTAGTTAATAAATACTTCAACATTTGAATATGTAGAATGCCCCAATAGTTGGACAGAAAATCGACTCTATCTCTAGGGTTCAGCAAGTTTGTTCCAATAAATTCAAGTTATGAAAAATAATCCATACGATTTTATTGAGAATAAAATAATTCAAATGTTAAAAATAATATAGCAAAAGTTGTTCATCTATAGGGACGTTTACCTTATGTTACGAATATGCGTACCAAATTTCAAGATGTTTCACCATGTAGAAATTGAGATATTCCTATTTTCAGTGCTCTCCCATAAGAGTCCGTGTCAAACATTACACGATTTTCAATTCTAAATATCTTCAATTCTAAATAGTGAACCTTCTTAAAATTTAGCATAGCTCTTTATTGTGCTTCAAAGAAACTTCCTCAAGTTTTTTTAAAAAATCCTAAGATTACGATTTTTTAAATTTTCATACGTACGTAGCAAGTACAAGTCATTATAGATGACTTTGAATTTTGAATATGTTGTTTTTAAAACAATTTGCAACGACTTTTCTTAATAAACTTAAGCTCAAATAACACATGGTATCGAGATAAATTGAGATAAAAACTTTTGATTTGACTGTATCTACAGAACTACCTTAACATACTTTTTTTCAAAATTCTTGGATGTGGAATATCTCTAAAAAAATGAAAAAATTAAATAATTTAATTTAATAATGAAAAAAAATTTATAAATTTTTTTTTCAAGGACCTTTGATATACATTCGATTTACTTGTATTGAATGAATCATCGATGATCTACAAAAGTTGAAAAATATTATTCAAAGACATGACGGCTGCCCAGTTAAAATTTGTTAAAGTGAACTATGAAGAAAAAAAAATTTCGAAATGGTCCATCGTTCCCCACTTTCCCCCATATATGCATTTTACAATTCTTCTCTCAATATTAATTGCAATTTACACTTTTTTGTAAACTTTCATCATTGTATTTATCTTTTTCTTATTTGTCAGGACTCGAAGACAAATATCGTTAGCTTTATAATTATTTTCCATTTGCTCGAATGAGCTAACCATCAAATATGCTTTGAGAGGACTTTTCATAATTTGATTACAAATTGACACACGTTATTTTTGTTAATTTTAATACTAAGCCTTGTTATTAAAAATTAACTTATTATTAGGGCATCGAGTAGATTCGCAGTGGTAAATCAAAGCAAGATTATTTTCAACAGTTACTCGGAAAAGTCTGAAAAGTCCACTTACTCCGAGAATTAGTTAATTATTGTGAAAAGCATTTGGATTAAAGAATACAGGAAAGCGACGGTAACAGATGTTGGTTGCGTGTAAAGTATGTCACCGACGGCGATGTATTAAAAAAAAAGGTATATAGAAAAAATGGGAACCTTGTGTATTACGAAATTCGAATCTTACGAATTTACGGAGGATGCACACATTTGTCTCGCTTTATCAATATATTTTCACGGCGCCAAAAGAGGAAAAAGAAAATCGTTCCATCTGTTCCAAAAACCGGAATTCTAAAACGAATTATTATTATTTTTTTTAATATCCAACAGGGAGGGATGAAAATTGACGGCCAAGCTGGGAGAGCCATTCAGGTTCTTGCGGCACGAAAAAAACCCTGCCTGCGTTTTTTTTTTCTCTCGAACTGTAAATTATATGTATACCGGGCGTCCTGGAAGTCGATATAACGAAGAGACGTATTCACGAAGAATTTCTGAGTCGAAGGATACTCGAAAGTTTTTCAATCCGAGAAAACCTGGTGGAGTTATCGATTGTTCGCTCAGAGGATCAATCAACAAACGACGCCCATATCTTTTCGTCAGATCAGCTTGCCATCGACGATCGATGCATGTACAACGATTATATGCACATCGTGAAATAGCCATTTTTGTTCTATTTTATTTTATTCTATTTTAATAAACAATTTTCGAAGTCGAAATAACTTTATTTAGTTGAAAATACTTTTATACGTTTATACTTTTTTTTATGGAAATTGTTGCTCGAAAATTCAATTATCGCAATTGACATCGCACACATCCAAATGAAATTCGATAGGCCTATATATAAAATACATAATATATTGGATGAAAAATCTGTCTATTGTATACTTCGTTGTAATAGATGGAGCTAGGTTGCACAAAATACTGTCACTTTCTTGACAAATGGAAAGTATGGGTTTCCTTGAATTTAGAGTATGTCAAGTTAAAATGTTTAAGTTCGAAACTGACGTGGATGATGAAAAATTAAGAAACATTTACGAATGTGACTACCAGCGATAGAATTACCTCATTGTTCCATCGAAAAATCGTTTTCTAAGAATTTCGATGAAACATATTGCATAAAATTTACTTTCATATATAATGTGCTCTTTATAGCAAATCATCATTGATATAAATCCCTTTAGGTATAAAAAAAACAACGTTTCGCAGTGTATAATTACATAAGTATAAACAGAGTATACTTCTTGTATTAAATGACTATTAAAAGAAATTTTTGGAAAAAAAATTCTTAAATTGATCACTTGAAAACATGTATTACATTAAAAAAGACTTAACTGCAAATAAATTGAGATATTTGTTTGAAAAAGGCAATTTTTCTCGTATTCTCTCAAAAGCGTCCAAGTGTTGCATAAGAAATTTTACGAAATATGACAACAAATCAAATTTTTACAAATATAGTAACATAAAGTTGAAATAGGTTTATATACGCACATTATCAAAAAAATCAATAGAAGAAACGAGTCTCGCCATATAACTATACCTTGAATCTATAGTTAAGAATAAAATTTTTTTGATTTTTACGTCTAGTATACATATTTTTACGTGCAGTACATGTTTTCAAACACCCAGTATATTATTTTTCTTTCAGTGTGATCTTTTATTCTATGCGGGCTGAGAACGCGAATGCTCTTCGCGTGCCTTCAACGTTGAATCGAGAGAAACAGCCCCGCCTGCTGACTCTCTCTCTTTCTTTATTTTTGCGTATATATATATAGAAGAGTATACGAATATATGTGCGAGGCGAAAAAGGAGAGTCTCGAGGACGAGAGAAAGAGGAGCCAGCATGGCCCAAAATCCGAGGAAACGATTAAGTGGACCGGAATCCAGGCCCCGTTGCTTTCGAGCGCGAGCGCTGCGGCGACGTCCTCTCGTCACGTACATGAGAGAAAGAGAGAGAGAGATTTTCGTCTTCTGCTTGCGTATAAACGTCCACGTCAATAGTGTTTATTATGTACATGGTATAAAGCCGGGCAGGCGGCGGATGTCCCGGTAATTGACCATTTTTGCCCGAAACTTTACACAGCGAAAAAAAAAAGAAAAAACTCGCAGGCACGATTTCGCGGCGAAGAAAATACGAGGCGGCGTTCTGATCGAGTATTCAAAATTATAACGCTCATCCAGCAGGAACCCAAGATAATAATAATGAGCCACGAAATAGGCTTTCTCGAAAAACTTTTTATGCACTTTACATAGAAATTCCGGGATTGGCTAAATTAGAAATATTTTACCCTCGTGCTGGTCTTGTGCTGCCTTAGACATGCACCTTACCTTCTCGGGGGTTTTTGTTTTGTTTTTAAAAATAACTTGAATACAGCCGTATATCGTATACATGTATCAAATTTGAATTAAAATGACACTGTTTAATTCTAAACTCCAAAATAATTATTTTCTTTGAATTGTATCATATTTAAGGTTTTTAGAAAATCAATTTAAAAATGTGTATATTTATTTTTCTTAGTAAATTTTGTCAAAAAAAATATAAAATTTTATATCAAAAATTGATTGCTCAGAGGTAAATTACAATTTTCTTATTTTCAGTAAAGTATGTATAAAATGTTCTTAGATGTTTGTGTCCCCATAAAATATAGTTAAACATACATAAAGAGTATTTTAATGGCATCAGGTGAAATCATCGAATTCTCTTTAATCCATATATCCTAAGAACTTTTAATAACCAATTTAAATTTAATTTTAATGACCAAAAAACATAAATTTTCATAATAAATATTTTCTTATCATTTAATACAGATTACACGTTGCACGTGTACCAGTTTTCCTATCAAAATCGGCTGATGAGTCGTTCAACCGTGGAAAAATAAAAATAAATAAACGTAAATATCGACTTTGGGATTTATACTATAAAGATACAGGATAAAATGAGCACGCCATTTATCGTCGCAATTGTACGAATATCGCAATAAGTATCTATAAACTCTTCAATCATCATCAAAGTGTAAATCGTGATTCGTGATTCGTGTAAATTGTGATCGGACTCGATGAGCCCCGAAGATTCGATTGATGTCTTTTTCAAAGTTTTCCGATCCATATAAATCTCAAGATGACTTATGGTATCGAACGAGAATAACGCTTAAATGGACGTCGGACCTGTCCTACCTCAAGACGAATACAGACAAAAACCTGGTCTTGAACCTAAAATTTGACACGATCGGAATGCGAACATCGCGAGTCCCGGAACGAAAAAGCTGGCTCATTTGCATATACGGACTTGCGAATCTTTCTTGGAAGTTGGGAAACGTATCCGTTGCTGGAGGAACAAGAATTTCGAGTCGGATGTATGACTCACATCCGCAGCCTCGATTTCATTTTCGAAGAAATAATAATTTTTGAAAAATAATAAAATATCCCGAATTTTCAATAAAAATGAACAATTATACTGTAAAATGTATAATATTCTCTCAATAAATACAAAAATTGATTTGAACACTGCTTAAAGAAATATTTTGTTTATTTTTTTTTTTTAATAAATTGCAATATGTAAAAACCAACTATGGAAACTTCAAATCAATCTATACTATTTATATGTAATTTTTAAGCAAATAATTTTAAATATTCTTTCTTATGTACTGTAGGAGTAAAAATAAGGAAATTGTTTAGTTTATTTATCAATTGGATTAAGAAGTTTACTCAATTTGTGCCAGATCTTAAACGTGCTTCAAGAGGATTATCAAAAAAGTTGAATCAATTTTCCTGTTTACGGTATTTAAAATTTATCAATTGAAAAATGGGCACAGTGCCAAAGAAACATTTCCTTGAGGTGTTGGAAAATAATGATATTTAAGATTTCTTCGATGTTGTATAAAAAACATATTCGCCGTATAAAAATAAAATATATATGTATTGTTTAAAATTGCAACTTTTATAAAGCACGCTTTTATTTAAGATTATAGAAGAATCTGTAAATAATTTTTCCCAAAAAACATATAAATATCTCGACTTCCACATTATGAAGCCTTTCAATGTTTAACGCACACGTGCTTATTCTGTGCCAAAAAAGCTTGTATAAATTTTCGAAAGATTCTCAAACGCACCTGGGACGTTTTTCCCCATTTTTTACATACAATTTCCAGTTCCGATAGTTAACTTCTAAGGCGTGCCTCAATGAAGTGGCCAAAGGGAACGCACTTTATGACCAGCATTAACCGAACACCCGAGCAACCTGAGGGTTCTTAATTTTTCTTGCTAAACAGAGAGGTAATCCGGGACTATATCCGTTCGTTATTTCGTTCGGCTGCACGTGCCCGCACCTCCACCGGACACCTCGGGAATTCCTATATTTTTTTAGCGTTTTTCCCCAAAATTTACCCTTTTCAGAAAAAAAAAGGTCCACCCACGGGCAAAAATCGTCAGAAACTTCGAAAAAACGTTTGGACACGGGTTTACTTTTAGAAGCAAACATGTTGGACCTTATTATATAGAATAAATATTATAATATTTGTTTAATGTTGATCATGAAAAAAACACTAAATACGGAATGAACTGATAAAATATTGGGTGCACGGACGATGCGTGGCTTTGTTGCTTGTGCATCAATTTCTGAGTGAAAAACGGTTTTTTTTGCTTTCGAAGTATAAATATATCGGAAATAATGTATAATCCGAAAAAGCAAGGAAAAAATAAAAATATAGAAAAAAGGCTGTATGTAGAATATTTTTGTTCCATGATGTATTCCTATATGGAATTCCTTGTCACGAATGTTCATTAATAGTGTGGAAATATTATGTAAAATATTCAAGAAAAGTTTATATTTTGCATTGATCCTGCAACTATTCATAAAATGTTCATTTCATTTAAGATTCCTTGTCTATTATTCACGCGAGATGTCCATGTAGAAAATGTAAAAAATTTATCATAAAATATATTCCATTCTTTCGGGAATATTTTCTTGATGACAATTTGTGATTTGTTTAATTCATTTATTATCGATAGCTCAATTACAGATTTATAAACATTTAAGGTAGTTCTATAGTTTATTTAGGATTTTGTTGAAAATTGGTACAGTCATTCTTTAATATGTTACGCATATTCATACCAACTTTTAAGAGATTTTACTACGTAGAAATTGAGATATTTATTGTTAAAAATCTCTATTTTCAGTGCTCTCCCATAAGAGCTCGTGTTAAATATTGCGATTTTCAATCCTAAATATCTTCAATCCTAGATGGTGAATCTTCTTAAAATTTAGCATAGCTCTTTATTGTTCTTAGAATCTTCTTTTAGTTTTTTTTAATCCTAAGATTATGATTTTTTTTAATTTTCATACATACATAGCAAGTACAAGTCACCTTGGATGACCTTGAATTTTGAGTATGTTGTTCTTGAAACAATTTGCAACAACTTTTCTTAATAAACTTATGCTCAAAAACCACATGGTATGGAGATAAATTGAAATGAAAATTTTTTAGTTGACTATACCTATAGAACTACCTCAATGTTCACGAGTACTCGGGTAATTAAATCATTTAAAAAAAATTAACGCCTTGCTTTTAATTCTGTAATTATCCATACACTGTTGATTTTATTAAAGGTATTAAATTATCTGCACTTGAAGAACTTTTACGTCCATAAATCTTAATACATGAATCTTTGATACGATGTTCCTAAGGAGGTATTATTAATGATATCAACAAAAAAAAGTGAGATCATCGAACAAATAAGAAAAATTTATCCAATTAATTGACAGTTCACTGTATCAAACCTCATTCGTATTCGAACACAACAGTGTCTAATTTTTAAAAGTATAATTTAATTCAAACAATTATTCTTCTGAAACGCATTAAAATACAAGTGAATCTCATATATGAAAAAGTAAATAAAAATAAAGCTTTCTTAAAATTGAGCTTTTCTTATAATTTTAATTATCAAATAGTCTTTGTATTTACTACTCTGAAGTTACAACCTCCTTAATACAGAGTTCAGCATATATCAGCAGTTTATAATCAAGTTCAGGAAATCCTATTTCTGAACAAACGCAGCAGGATGCCAACGGTGAAAACTATACACAACACTCGTAAGGAAAAGAAAATAAATAACTAAAAAAATAAATAAAATAAACTACACAAGACGAGAGAGAAAAAAAAACATTAATTTTCGTCCGTTGCCAGCTGTGCGAATTAAAAGTCCGGATCGCGACGAGGATATTCGTGCGCACATCCGCACGAATATAATGAATCTTCATTCGATCCGAGAATCTTTCGATAAACGTAGACGGCTTTTCGAAGTGCGGGGATGAGGAAAGAGGATTAGTCCCAAGTTGGTAATGAACAACAGTTACGCCCGTTCGTCTGGCACCGAGCTATACATATATGCATACGCGGAATCGCGCGTGTTGTCGGCCATCGGCGCGATATTCCCGAGGCGAGAAAAAAAAACGGGAGGACCAAAAGAAGCGGAGCGAGAGAGAGAGAGAGAGAGAGAAAGAGAGATGAAGTCCGGCGAGACGACGACGACGACGAAGCGAAGAGTTTCGCGACGGACGTCGCGAACCGGTGCGCGAGGGGAAAAAGAGGGAAGGCGCGAGGCATCAGATCCGCTGCGTACACGCGGGATGAGGAGAGACCGTTGCTCGAAGGAGAGAAACCCGTTTACCTTTAAACCCGCGCGAATCCAGCTTACGTTCTTATTTACGTGAATACACACACACATATACATACATATACAGTCGACGCTCTCACCTGTGAACCTCTCATCTGTTAAGGAGGTATTATCGTATCATATAGTATCGCGCATTCGTCTTACGTGTAAAGTTTAGGCAAAAATCATCAAGTGAAATTATTTCCAAGTTAATCTGACGAAAATTAATATTTAAGTTCTTTAATGTCATATTAAAATGTGTTGAAAATTTTAGG
>JAPYYW010002177.1:0-22273 GCA_030522545.1 Cremastinae sp. A BG-2022a | reverse complement strand
ATGTCATATTAAAACGTGTTTCAAATTTTAGGAAGCTTTACCGTTCAGATGTTGAGTTATTCATTGTGTAAGATCGCAACTTTTAACACAGAGTCTTATCAGAAGTCACAAAAAAATTCGATTTTCAAAGATAAATATCTCGATTTGCAGACGGTGGAAGTTATTGAAATTTTGACACAAGTTAGGTATCACATTAATTTCAATGTGTGCCAAATTTTAGCGATAAAAGTTGGAAAATAATTTTCACGTGAGAAACGATAATACCTCCTTAAATATGTAATTACATATTTATGATTATTGATAATATTTTCAAAAAATATCAAAATTTTTTTAGTAAAATATATCTTCATTATACTGTGTAGTGAGCACAAATCGATCTGTATCAAATAAATTCATGAATTTTAGTGACGAAATATAAGGTAAAGCATTATCCAGCCAATGATTATCATGTTCGCGTTTGACAAAGAGTTATCGAAGTAACTTAATCGCGATATCGAGCGAACGAATAACCAGTTGGATAACACTTGTATATGGAAGAAACACGAGATTGGCAAGGGAATAAAAATAAGATGGCAAGGCCACGCGAAGACTCGAATTTCCCAGTGGTCGAGAGCGAGAGCGATGAGAGAGGGAGACGTCACGACGGAGCTAAGAAGAAAATCCGGAAAGGTCCATCGTCGAGACGCGTCGAGCCAGATCGAGTCCTGCTTTCAACCCTTTTTTTATTCCCCGTTCCCCGAAAAATTTGTTGTATATCGTTACCCGATCCTTTCAGCGCTGCGCGATGCGAACCGAATGGAAAGGCCCGGGAGGGAGAAATGGAACTCAAGTTTGGTAATAGTGACAGGAAAAAAAGGACCAAAAGAGATCCCGGCTTGGATTCTTGCTCATTTTAACAGTCGGATGAAGGACGAATAAACCCTTTTATACTCAAATTTATTCGATTAATGGCCGATCTGGGAGGCCTTCGACACATTTTTCTCTCTTTCAGACCGAATAAAAGCAATTCTTTATCCTCAAAGCTGTTCGCGATAGAGTCACCAAAAAATGACATTTCTATCAACATTTTGAATTTTTTATCGCGAATTTTCTTTCACTACAACCAATTATATATAATAAAAAATCTAAAAATATATGTTTAACTTAAAAAATAAATGTGTAATAAATATAATATTTAAAAAATGTTTAAATTTTTAAATAAAATCTTACATAATGAATACAATACCTATAATAAAGTATTAACTTTTTACTCAATTTACAACCAATTATATAATAAAAAATCTAAAAATATGTTTAACATAAAAAATAAATGTGTAATAAATATATAATATTTAAAAAATGTTTACATTTTTAAATAAAATCTTACATAATGAATACAATACCTATAATAAAGTATTAACTTTTTACCCAATAAAGAGTTAAAGTTGGAAAGAAACCTTTCCTCTTCCACAATATAATTTCATTTGTATACGAAATTACGATTCTATATAGACAACAATCAACTTTCTTTACTGGCTAACGTAAGCTAAAAATTCTCTTCGAGTGTTCGTGACGCCATAAAAAAAAAGTGTGAAACTTGTACAGCTTCGATCCATCCAGTCGATGTAGAAAGTGTTAATTAACCGTGACGTTACGTGTGCACCGACGACGGTAACACGCGCAAGTCGAATCTTCGGAGTTTGCACACTCGCGCTCTGATCTTTACTCTTTCAACGTCCTTCTATATATGTATACATATACCATACATATATATTGCACCGGCATCAATTTTCTCGAAAGGCATACAGAGAGGGACAGAGAGATTGAAACAAGCAAACGGAATTCCTATCAACCTATTTTTCATTATATTCAAAATTCATATTTGCCGATCTTTATCGATTTTTTTTTCTATATCATAAAAGTGTAAAAAAAGAAATTGAATATGATTAAAAAAAAGATTTTTATATGCACGAATCGCACGATATGGAAGTTAAAAAAAATTCAGAGCTGTATAGGAATTGAGGGAAAATAAAGTATAAAAATGAGTGCAGTCGTTCGTCTCGATTGGAGAAAAAGTCGTGAGAACGGTCGGAAATAAAAAAAAAAAGATTGTAAAATTCATTGAAATAGCGTTTCGAATAATTAGCGCCGTGAGTATAATTTGTGTGCGTGTGTGCATAAACAATGTTTTTTCCTCATTCGCCGAGGCGAAATGGTGGCTCGGAACGTGTTTTATGCAAACAGAGATTAACGTGATTTTTCTCGCGAGGCGCCTGCATCACGTGTTTCAGGAAAGCGAGAAGGAAAAGGGAGAGGGGAGTGTCCGAGCGACTGAAATTAGTAGAAAGCGTTAATTGATCCGGCATCCCGAGGGAAATAAGACTCGTCCAATAAAGCGTGTACACGCCTGGACCTCGAATTAGAAAATTCGCTCGGAATTCGCAGCTTTCCGAGCGGGAAGAGAGAAATAAAAGTTGAGAGCTTCGCTCTCGCCGTTTCCGGCCTTCCGTGTCTGTGCCGAGTTAAATATTAAAAGGCGCGCACGGACGTAAAATAAAGCGGAGACTCCGAGGAAAGCGAAAAATAAAACCGGCAGGAAAAAGAATAAGCGGAATAAAAAACAAAAAATTGGAAGAAAAAAACATTGAAGTAAAAACGCATTCGAAAAAAAAAAAAACAAAAATTACACTGTGAGAAATATAATTTTACGTGCGCCCGTTGGAATTCGTATTCCATAAAATAAAGTAAAATATAAAAGAGAAGATTACGAGAATAAACGAGAGTTAAAAAATATAACAACAGAGAGACAAAAATGTGGTATGGAGCATGGTATATAAAAGCCTCGAGAAAAGTAACATTGTGAGAAAAATAATTAAACGCGGCCATGCACTGGAATGTGTGTGTTTCGAGTATGAAAAAAAAAATGTTGTTTCGTTGGTCAAAGCAACGATTTGGACTGCCGTTGGAGATCAAAGCCCGGTAATGGGCGAGAAGGATGAGAGAAAGTTCGAGAGAGAGAGAGTTCGAGTCAACATTATCAGAGTTGATTGTTCATCCAAAAGCCTGCGTTCCTCCTCTATCAAATTAGTGGCTGACAACAATGTATGTTGGATGCGAGGATCAATGGACGCTGAATTTGGATCGTTGCATCGGAGGATGGAGAGCGAGAGAGAAACGGCAGTGAGAGTCAGAGATACGGACAAACGAGAATGAGAGACGGAGCAGCGAGAGAAAGATATATAATCCGGAGGAGGAAGCAAGAGAGAGAGATGGATTGGATATATAGGACGTATGGATAAAGCCACACACGGATGGGTATGCACAGAGGGAAGATGAGGCACCCTCGAGCAGTTCTCCGCGAGCCAAAGTACATAAATGGCCACGCACACTCGCACTTTCGAATAAGGCGGAAACATCGGTGTGTGAGCTTCGGAATCGTGTGTACATTGCCGTACAAACGCGTGTGCGGACGTTGTATGTACACACAAAGTTGGAGGACGAACGTCAACGCCGTCAGCGCCAGTTATTTCCCCTCGCTGCTGTTTCTCTCCCTCTTTATGTCTGTATATATGATATGATATATACACTATTATATATATGTATATATGTATATATCTCGTCCGATCGGTTCTCTCGCTCTTAGCCAGTCGTACGAGTCTCTCCCACATAACGTGTATGCATAATTCGAGACAATGTAACTCGGTTGAATACAACGAACAATTAGTGTACACGAGCGCGTGCTCGCTACGACGAAGGACACTAAATTCGAAGCCTCCATCAGTGCTTCCTTCAATTCCAATCGTCATCTACCTCTCTCTCTCTCTCTCTCTCTCTCTCTCTCTCTTTCTTCATACTCGACGAAGCAATTTGACCAGAATAACACTCGTTATATCGTTTTTCATTTCATAAGGTGTTTTACCATTATATTGGCGAATATTCGTTTTTTTTATTTATTCAGAGAATGAATTGAAATACGAAACGTGAAAAAAGTTACGAGAATTCGTTATCTTTTTCTTAAAAAACAGATATGGTGAATGTCTTAAAGAATAAAATGTAGGAATAAAAGTTAAGGTAAAGAATTTTTATGCATGAATCATCAACCATTTGAATGGGTAAAATTTATAAATATAAAATATATGATTTTAACATGAGATATCATGATGGAATGCTTCAAATATTTCTTCAGTGGAATTCGTAAAGAATTATGATTAGACAGCCAAGACGAGTTTTGATCAACTTTTTAATTAATTATCAACGATTTGTATGGAGTCGTAACAAATGTGTAGGTTATCGAGTTAGTTATCAAAATATTTTCAATTTGAATATAGAAACGTGAATGTTTAAACTCACAAAACTGACTGATTTACCACAAATTTTCTTTAATTATTAGTCATATTAAAGAATCAATCACTTGGAATGTAAAATGAAGAATAGTTCAAATTTTTTTCCTCAAACATAATCAATTGACTATTGAGTAACGGCACAAAGGACAAAATTAGGCCAGTCGTCAAATGATTCATATCAATAAATTAAATAATCATTATGAAATGATTATTTTAGAATGGAATGTGTAGAAAATGAGCAAGTTTAACGAGAAAAATCACCAAATCTAATCTTAATCTCTACATTTTTTTTCTTGGTTGAATGTTTCTCTATCCAGGTATTTACTGTTTGCACAGGCAATTGTGATGACGACGCAATAACAAGAGAGAGTGTTTATCAGTTCGAGATAAATAATTGCGTAACTTTGGGAGCAAAATACTTGAACTTGAATGAGCCAAATTCGGATTGTCCGTCGGTAGGATCGGGCTCTTTCGTGGCTTCAGCCAACAAAAGTTTTACTGTGTGTGTGTGTATACAGATCTGCACAAGCTGCCGGAGAGTTGCCCGAGTCCGGAGCTCGCAATTATTCAATGTACCGCGTATTACGAGACTCCTCGAGTAGATTTGAATCCGTAACAACGCCCTGCCACGATCGCTCGACTGGAATACGGAATCTTCTCTCTCTCCCTCTTTCTCGAAATTACGAAGTCGTCTCTTCCGGTTCGGCGAGTGTCTAGACGAACTGAGAAACTCTCCATTAGGCGGAATCTCGCCATTCCGATTCATGCGATCGCATTCATTTCTTTCTCTGCGTAATTTCACGTCAAACGAGAAATTATCTTCTTTTTTTATTGATTACGTACACAGAGCACAACAAAGTCAACACTCCATTGCTATATTGTTATAAGCGAAGTAGAATATAGTCATTTCAACATAATTTTATTTATTTTGAGAGTAGGAAATTGTTGGTAATTTTAACGAAAATGGTCATTCTTTTGAGCGCTGGACAAAAATCGCGTTAAAACACACAATATACTAGCTGTTTAAAAAATTAAAAAAAACTGATATTACTCTATGTAAAAGTTGAAAATTGAAGGAAACTTTAAAAAGTAGGAGAAAAAGTCAAATGTCAAGAAATTTGTTTTGCGACGAGAGAAGTTGATGAAGATAATTTTCTCGATATGTGCGGAGTGACCGGAAAGAGATGGATGATGCTGGAAGAACGAGAGAGAAAAAAGGAGAGCGCGGTGACACACGGCAAAGCGAATGAATCGTTTTTTTTGCCTGCTCCGATGGCTTACGCGATTGTGTGCGAGAAATCCAGAACGCACACACGCTCGTCGTTTCAGTTCGTGTTCGCTGCGGTCGGAGGAAATGACGTGGTTGTGTACGTTCGGAGAAAAAAATGTGCGTGTGCGCGCGCTTGTGCTCGTCCGCAGGGACGATGAGGGAGACGGTAAATTGCGAGAAAGGGATAAAAAGGGATGGACGTATCTCGTCTCTGACGTCGGGACGACTCGCTCAATTCTCATCTGTCTCAAGACCAATCTCGTACGAATTCTCGTTTATGCTCCTCTCACCATTCAAATTTCTGACGTACGACTATTCCTTAAATATCGACTACATTTTATTCCCCATTCAATTTTATCGCCAGTTTACTCTGAGATGTGACTAAAATGAATGGAGTATATAAGAGTCAAAAAGAAAATGAAAATTAATGTAGGAAGAGACTGATTTTTTTATCGTATACAATGTACACACATAATATTTATTTATTAATATTGTTAACGAAAAAAATTATCGTCTATTATTTTATTTTTTAGTTAATTTATTCGATATACTAAATACTTTCTAGTCAATTGTAACAGAATGTTATTTTAGACTATTTTTAATCATTTTTAACTATGGTAAAATAGTAAAAATCGAAGAAAATGTTTATTCAAATTCAATATAATTCATGACTAATAATATAAAAAATAAAAAATCGACTATAATGAAAAAAAATCAGGCAAAACTATATATTTTCAGCATTTATTATGGCTGATGAACTTCCGAAAACCTGTTATGTCCGAATTTGCTGAAATTTGGCATAGATATTCTATTTAGTATAAAAAAAACATTCTGAAAAGTTAAAAAGTTGAAAAGTAAAAAAAAAATTAATACATTTATTATTTCTATTTAGTGTTATATATCATGTGCTTAATATTCAAAGTACATCCACTTCATTGAAGATCAAGAAGTTCTAAAATACAAATAAATGCAAAGTGGAAGAAAAAACGGTGCATTATGACCGTATTCTCGAAAATTGAGATTCGGGAGAGTCTTGAATGGAATATATATATCACGTGTATGCGTATATAGCAGCTGAAAAAGAAATGAGATGGCTCGATATTCTGGATCATAGAAAATTTTTCTCCGTATTATTCTGTTTTTCTCAATCAGAAGAAGCAAGAGAGGAGGAAGGGGGATACAGGCGAAGGATGAGAGAGTGAGGGGGGGAGAGGGAGAGAGAGAGAGAGAGAGAGAGGCAAACGCTCGCGCGGTCGATCGCTCGGGTTCCTCGGTCCGCCATTTTGTGCAGCAGCAGCAGCAGCCTGGCTCTTTTTCTCTCTGTCTCTCCGACGTGGCGCGTTGCCCCTGGTAAAGCCACGGCATTCCTGGCCTGGGAAAATATTGCCATGGATCCCCGGGAATATCTCCGTCTCTTTCTGACTCACGGACTCCGTCTTTTTGCTCGCTCGAAGCCTCCTCCGCCTCCACCCCCCCTCCCTCCCTCCCTCTTTTCCCTCCCTCCGGCGGTGGCTCGACTCGCCGATGAAAGGAACACGAGATGGAAAGAAACGGAGAATCCCGGAGGCCGTAATCTTCAACGTGCTTCCATCTGTCTCTCTTTTCCATTCTCCGGTAGAGCGAAAGAGAGAAAAAACACGAAGAGGGCGCCTCGGGCCAGCCGGTAGCCGAGTCGCGTCTATATATTTCTCACTCGATCCCTCTCTCTCTCTCTTTCATCCTCCTCTTCCTCCTCCTCCTCGTCGTCGTTTCTCTCTCGTATTTGCCGTATCCGAGGTCTGGCCAACAAAAAGACTCCGATACCCGAGATTTAACACCGGGAGTGAGTCTTTTCGGCCCTTTCGTTTTCAAACAGCCGACAAAACGTGTTTTTACACCGATGGAGATGAAAATATACGAAAGAGAGAAATTTGACGTCCACCACCGGAAGTAAAAGTTCATCTCGGGCGTACATATTTCCAATGCCCGCAGTGACGCGTGTTTCATTCGGGCAATAGCGTTAGGAGGAACCTGATGGACTATATAAATTGAAATAAGTGTCCAAAAGTAATCCGAGCTAAGAAAGTCCTTCGGCAATTTCGACGTCGACCCTCTAAGCCACTCTCCTCGGCCTGTTTTAACCTTTTTTTTTTCTTCCTCTCGCCTCTTTCATATAGCTTTCATCTCTCTCTCTCTCTCTTTTCTCGCCTCCTCCTCCTGCTCTCTCTCTCTCTCTTTCGTTTTTCTTGATTCTTTGTTCGTGAAGTAGCTCGAAGAGGCCTGTGGGATTTTATGCCCCAAGGCATTTTCTTCCATTTGCCACGACTCTGATCGACTCCACTCTAATACCAGAGCCTGAGTAAATCTCAAATCGTTGCCCACCTCTGCACATTTATACAGCATACATATACACATATACATAAAATATTCTATATCACACCAACGAGTGTCTGACATTAAGATCTTTTTTATTGCAATTTATGGAAGATATCAATATATACATATATTTTTTTCCATTGAACTCTCGTCGTGTTTCGACAAAAGAAAACATATTCGTAAATCGCTTCTGGATTGATTTGTCATTTGATTCGATTTTCCGGCAACTGCCGGGAACGGAGCTCGACTCCTGAGAAATAACGCGAGAGTATTTTCGATTTGGCGCGTTTACGTGTATATTTTAACGATGACGGCGGAGGAAGAAGGGAGCAGGGAAAAGGAGGCCTGAAATATCGTTGACGATAAATTTGTCGATATAATTTGAGTTCGGTACGCGTATGAATACTCATACGTACATGAGCGCCAATATGCGCGGTTTGCTGTACTCGGGAGTATATATATGTATATGCATTGTGGGAAAAGCGCGACGTACTGCGAGGCGAGAATTGAGCTATGCAGCTATACGAACGCGATAAAGAACGTTTGCTCTCAAAGCATAAATGTACGTAACAACCGTTACGGCGGCTTACATTTATTCGCATATATATGGGCTCTCTCGAGTACTTAACGCGCTATATTTTTCGATCCTTTCTCCGAATTGTTCAGTGTCAAAATTCGAAACGAAAAACAAACCGATGCGCCATGCACCGAGGAGAATAAGAGATAAAATGCAAATTCTCGCGTGTGAACAAAAAAAAATCCGAAATGCCGTTGCTCCGGAACGCGAACTAATGGAAAATCAGAGGAGATATCTCTCTTTCTCGTTTCTTCTTTTCATTTTATTGCTCTTTCTTTTTCTCCCGCAGTCCGCCTCGAACCGCGGCGAAATGTCAGCCTTTAATTCTCACGGAAATTTTTACGATTTCACTGGGATACACGGGCGCCGAGAATTTACGAGATTGCGTTTTGTTGCCTTCTTTTTCTCTCGTCTCTCAAAAAGGCAAGAAGCGAGGATACTTTTGTTTCGCGATGCAGAAAAAAATAATAAGAGAAAGAGCATAAACGCGAGCAAACAGTGCTGGCGCTCTTTTCAAAACTTTCTTCTTCCTTCTCTCTCTCTCTCTCTCCCGCCACTTAATGTATTACACGCTCGCGCTACCGGGTACGCAGGAACAAGTCGAAGGTGGATATTAGCCGTTTCTCGTCGTACGCGATAGTTATACGCAGTCGTTAAAAGCGTAGTAACAGTTATTACGAATTACCGTCTGCGTTGCACGCAAAAATTCAATGAGTGACGTACTCGAGTTCGCGCAAACCAGACACCGATCTCAAGAATGAATAAAAGACAAGAATAAAACATAAATAAACAGCTCTATATAGCGAGAGAGTAAAAAATTTTTCAAGTACATGCGGTACAATATGAATATTCCGTACCACAAAATGTAAAAAGAATATTTCTTATTTTATACAAACGTGAAGAAATTGATGCGAGTCGAAGCTTTCAAAAAACTCTCTTTTTTTTAATAAAAAAATATGACGAGGAATAAAAATTTATATCTTATTCCGTATGTAATATTGATTGAATTCTATCAAGTGTAAATATTTACAAAGTAAGTTTATGATATTCGTAAAGTTGTCAAGTTTTCTTTATTATTTATTTCAATGGAACTCTCGTCAGATGTAAATTTATTTGATCATCATTTTAAATTGCGCAAAAAAGTTAGAAGATATTTCAAGAGATTTACAATTGAAAATATACTTGAATTTGTCATTTTAATACACTACACGATAATATATGTCAAAGATATTGATGCGAGTTTCAAAGAATAATATTTTCACCCAACGATTTCGCATTATCTCTTGTAATACAGAGAGTTACATAACGAATTTACGCTTATTTATTTAAAAGCACAAATAAACGTGAATAAGAAATGAATGAAAGTTGAACGTACTTTTACGTCCAGAGATAAAAACATGAAACATATATACATGGAAAAAAGAGTATATAAGAGATATGACATATTTAACTCGGAAAGCATCCCATATCGTGCAAGAAAAGTTGCCGATGAACTTTTTGCAGATGAAAAAGGAAGAGAGCAGCGAGAGAATTTATTTCCGCGTTAGCGCGCCCGGAGTTGTGGGTGTGAAATATTTGTCGTCGTTTTTTTCCTTCATTTTTTTTGCCACCCACCCCCCTCGATTCCCGACGCGCGCGGACTTTTTTCCCGATGTGTACTCAGGTATATTTGTACGTGTATTTAATGATTTCTATATGTAGCCATTAGTCGCGTATAGTTTTATTTATGTACACATACGTACAGCGATGCGTATCGTTGGACGTTCGTACACATGCAAGCCGGCTCATGTTTTATTTATCGCGGTGAACGTGATATATCGTGTTAGCTTAAATGTGCGACGTTATATACGCTTATGCCCGGTACTGCAAAGCCCTCGCCTGCAAAATTCTACATACTTACTTGCGTGAATATTCTCCGATACACCGCAAGAGAGAGAGAGAAATGTACGTGTTATTTCAACGACTTTAAACAGCCGACGGTTTCGCCGAGAGTGTAGATAAGAGCGTGGGCGATCGGGCATGTATGCACGCATAATTATAAATGAATTTATGTCTGTTAAAAAAAGAGAGAGAGAGAGAGAGAAACGATTTTCACGCTCAGGGAGACGGAAAGTTCTTTCGCCTTCGATTCGCAAACATCGTTTTGGGAAATTCTGGTACACGTTTTAAAGAATTTTGTGGGGAAAAAAAATGTTTTCTCACGTTCTTGACTGAAATTATGCAAATATAAACGAGCGACAATCGCCGGGATTGCTTTTTTCTTGCGAGTGGGAGTAATGAGTGTGTTGGAAAAGGAGGGAAAACGCTATCGGTGAGACTCGTCAATCGCGTGCGAGCTGACACGCGCCTTTACTCATGAAAGAAGCCCCCCTTTCGGACGTGTGCGTCCCTCACCCCACTGAGATTATCAATTAGGTATTTATTGTAATCAGTCCTCGCTCGCTGATACGATTAATTCATGAATATTTATGCGCGAGCGTTGATTTTGTCATTATCGGGGATTAGCGACCCGGGTGGAGCAAAAATTAAACACGAAAGTTCCAACGCCCACGCGCCCTATTCGCGTCTTACTGCTCTCCGGATTTTCGTCGATGGATTTTTTATCACGCTTTTGAAAAGCTTTTCATTTAATTCACATTTCTCGCGTGACATTTGCCAATGACGTAAATATCAATCTTATCTAGCAAAATATATATAAAAGATCTTGAAAAAAATTGGACGTAATTAAATTGAAATACAATAAATTAGAATTAAAAAATGGAAAATAAAAATTGTACGAAAAAATTCTGTGAAAGAGGAAGAATCTATCACATAATTGCTTTATTTAAAATGATAACAAATTTTAATGAATCAAATATGAATTATATCGAAAAGTAATTAATAAGGGAATGAAGTGAATGAATTTAATAAGGGAATGAATTTTATATTCATTTGATGCATTTAAGAATACTATATAAAATATCTCATACTCAGAGCATCTTTATAAAAATTGGTCAGAATGTTAATACTGATATTTTGAGTAAATACAGACATTTTCACATGATTCATGAGTTACACGCGTGTTGACGAGACTACCACCTTGACGAAACGAATTAATGGATGAAATAAAAAGAAAGGTAAACGGAAGTGTATATTGAAATAACACACACTGTACAAAATAGAGTGGTGCAATGATGAAAATGAAATGTGAAAAATAAAGGGGAAAAAGGTGTGTATAAGAGAAAGAGAGGAAGAGAGAGAGAGAATTCGAAGGAGATAAAAAAGAGCTAATGGGAATACGATCGTTATCACGATTACTTCCGGTCTGTCTAACGCCCCCGCATTCTCTCCTCTCGGCAGTTGGCTATTTGTACAGGCTGGTGGCATACACACGGGCTCATATACAAGCGTGTACGGAGAGATCGAGAGGCGTGCGCGTGTATGTAATAAAATGATTACGAGTCCCAAGAGAGAGCACGTGCAGCAGGTACTGAACCGTAAATCGCGGTAATCGTTTGTGAAATATACGCTTTCGCATACATAAATCTATTTAATACAATATATGCCTATTTACTCTCATACGTGTGAGCCTCCATTCGGCTGTTTTCGTTTGAAAAAATATGGAGTGCAGATAGTGACCGAGAGGCGCGGAGGGCGTACCGGAGCAAGTAGACCGTGTCCGAAACAAAAGCTTCATTCAACATTTATTTATTCAGTCGACAAACGTTAACGAGAACGATCAACCAAATTGCGATCATCGATTAATTGCCATTTTTTCATTCCTTCATCTCTCTCTCTCTTTCTCTCCTTCTATCCTCTCGCTCGCGTTCTTAAAGGCTTGTCTAAGTATGCTTGTAATTTACTTGTCCAATCATATATACATCACGTGTGATAATTTTGAAATTTATTAATTTACTCTGTCATGTTCTATAATACAACTTAATTAATCAGGAATGCATATACTTTTTTTTTATTATATTTATTCATTTTTTTTTTGGCAATGAAAAGAAAAACTATGGCGGCTCGACCTTTTTGCTTCTCACACTTTCGGAGAATGCGCGTAATTTTCTTTCCTCTTTTGTTGCTCAAAAAATAGCCGTTCGCTCGCGTTTTTCCTTTTGCTCGTTGTTTCTTTCTCTTTTTGCCGACTCGCTTAAACGGGTTCAAAGAGGCTCGGATTTATGGCGAAGGCGAAGTCGAGCCGGCGAACGCAAAAATAGAGTCGGAAGGTCGAGAAAATAATTCTTATGCTCCTTTTTTCTCAATGTGTGCAAAGTATATAAAAGCGCGTGTACATAATGTACTCAGGTTACGGTGCGATGCGTGTATATAGTTGTATACGGGAACGTGAAACGTTTTGTCTCCGATTCTCGTGTCAACTTATCAACGATAGCCAACGAGAACGAGAGAAATGAAAACGAAGATGGAGCTATATAACGAGAAAAAGCATATCTATATGAAACGTCCAGAGAGCAAGAGAGAGAGATAAAAGAATTAACAAGAAACTCCAAGTTATTCAATTATAACGTGCTGTAAGTACTCGAGATAGTACCAAATGCTCACTTGACTATCTTTTAGAAACAAATGGTTGATTTTTGTCTACTTTATAAATTGTATTATCAATTATGTAATATTTTTAAAAAATATATAGGATTAACATTTTACGTAATATGTTTTTTAATGAAAATAATAAAATATTGTTTATTGTTATTTTAAATAATTTTAACATAAAGTGACAAGTGTACTAATTATTTAAAAACTCGAAAACACAATTTAAATATAAATAAAATATATTTACAAGTAAAATTGTCACTTGTTTTATATATAGATAGATATATTATACAAAACATATGCACTTTTATCTCATGTTTTTATGATTAAGGTGATACGGTAATGGTATCGTTTATTACATATTTTGTTAAAATTTTTCATAAACTTTCTTTACCGTCGTATGTACATGTATGTCAATTTTTACAAGGTTTCACTATACCGAAGTCGAGATAATTATTGGTAAAAATTATATTTATTTTTGCATTCTTCCATAAGAGCGCGTGTTAAATATTGCGATCTTCAACAATAAATATCTCAACTTCTACGTGGTAAAGCTTTCTAAAATTTTGCACACATTTTCGTACAATATCGAAGAAGCTTTGTTTAGTTTTTTTCTTAAATGAGTATTTTTTTTAATTTTGTTAATTACATAGCAAGCACACGTCACCTTGGATGACCTTGTATTTCGAATATGTTGTTCTTTAGCGAATTTGCAATAACTTTTCTTAATGAACTTTTACACGCAAACCACTTTGTACATGAGAAAAACTGAATCGAAAATTTGTGGTTTTACTGCCATGACCGTATCACCTTAAAAATCAATTTTATATTATAATCAGTTAAAAAAATGTACATATTTAACTACTCATATAAAAATCTGATTCTTTAAAATAATGATTCAGGTATATATATCGTGACGAATTCTATAAGCATAAAATGCTTATGTACATGATGAGTCAATTGACCAGTCCGCATCGCCTATTTTATGTACCTAGCGGCGATAAAAAATAAAATGGTAGTGTGTTCCTAATGGAATTCTCGAGGGGAGCGATTTTTCGGAAGCCCTAGCAAGTGCGACCTGACACCGGTACCGCGAGCCGCTTTGACGAATATACGAGATTCGCGAAAGAGTTTCCAACCAGAGAGAACACGAGAGAGAGAAAAAAAAATATATACGGATCGCTGACGAGAACGAGAGAGATAAAACGACAAAAAAAAGGTTCGAGCTTCAGGAAAATACGCGTTGAGCATAGCTTGTAAATCACACGTATATACTTATATATCCGTATATATACGTATATGTAGAAACGAAGCCAACAGGCACTCTCGAGTATATACACGGCGAGAAACGAAATTTTTAAAACATGCGAAAAAATAAGTAAAAAATAAAAAAATAAAAGCGCGGCGGCGGTACGAGACTCTCCGGGATGCATCATATTTTTTTTCGTAATGCGCACCGGGAATGATGTACGCGTTTGTCTTGAATTATGTATGCGAATGTAAATACACGCGTATTGCATTCGTATGCACGGCGATCGCGAATTTTTTCTTTCTCTTGCCGTGTCTTTCCCATCGTCAATTATGCGCGCGCGAAAAAAAATAACGCGATGTCCCAAAAAACATTGGAAATACTGAAAGAATGAATTTTGACGAGATGTCAAGAGGCTCGAAATAAATTAAATAATGCTCTTTCTTTATTTACATAAATGGAACTGTCAAAAAAAAAAAGAATTGTAAATGGAGGAGAAAAAATTGGCGTTATATTCGCAAAAAGTGCAAGTCAACCACGATAAAAATTTCGGTGCGCGCTCGAGAGATTTTATTACGAACAGACGGAGATAAAAATTTTTGTCAACCACTTTTTCACTTTTTTTGCGGAGAAATCGGGAATTTGCGTTTTTCGGGTTCGAGGCCGCGGGATTATTGCGGCGAGGCTCGTAATTATTCGCGAACTCGCCTTTCTGAAAATGAGACTTGTTGAACATTTTTTTTTGTATACGACGAACAAAATAGAATCTTTAACTGACACGTTATGAATTTCGTCAAATAAAAAAATTTTTTTTTTATTATTATTTATTTTACTCAACAAATTCGTCAAAATAATTCAAATTCAAACAATTCAGTTTTTTTTTTCATATTTTCATTTTCGGTGCTCGAATGTAAATTATACCGTAAATTATACTTTTCTAAGCATTATATTTCGCGGAAGTGTGTGCATAAAAAATCGAGTTACAATTACGCGAATTTTTATTCCGACCAAATGACAGAGGTGAACAAAAAAAATTATTGTGATAACGAAAATAAAAAAGATGACTCGTCGAAATAAAAAGAAAGTCGAAAAATGTATATATGTTTTTTGAAATGAACTATAAATAGTTATCGGGGAACAAAAGAGTATGCGAAAATAAAGCGCAAGCGGTAATTTATATTCCTATTATTATCGTGCGACTCGAATTACTTGTGTATGGAACGGGAGTTCTGGTGTTTCATTTTGCAACGTTCGCGTTCTCTGATTTCTGATGTGTTCGATGAATGGGGCCCACCGTGCGCATCCCGAGTATAATAAACTCGTTTCTAGCTCGCGTGACACTCCACGAAATTTACATCCCAACGATGAATGTAAATTGAAAAGAAAAAAAAATAAATGAGATAAAAAACGAAAGAGAGAGAGTAAAAAAAATACATTTAACAGAGTCGCGTTCTTATACTCAATGGTCAATCGATTATCTGTTAGGAAAAATCGTTTGTTTATTGTTCACTTAATTAAAGTCTCATTAGTTCTTGAATATTTTTAACAATTGAAGAAAACGTATAGAAAAATTTATAATAAGTTTGTAATTGTAATAATTTATAATAAATAGTAATAATTTTGTAATAATTTCGTTAAAGTGTACGTTTCGATTTCAATTATTGAAAATATTTTGAAATGTATAAATACATATTTCAACACATTATACATAGATCTTTAATTTAATTCTATATACATATGTGTACTTTAAAAATATATTTATTTCTATAGAATAGAATATTTATCATTTATTTTAAATATAAAACAGAGTCAATGGAACTGTATAATCGTGATTTTCTCCGAGTGCGCTCGTTTTTCGTATTCGTGTCAAGGCGATGATATTTTTTTTTGCTCCATGATTCGCAAAAAATGCACGACAGAGCGGTGGATTCGTGAAAAATGTTATTCCCGTGCACGTATCCGTACGGAATTAATTCCCGGGCCTAGTAAAGAGCAATGTTAGTGTATTCACTTTGTGCTTAACCGGTGTAGCCCCGGGGAGTCAGAATTCAAAGGGCGAACATTTTTTTAGCCCCTCAGCCCCGCTCTTAGCTTCATATTCCTTTGCATATGGATTAAAAGCTTACACGCGGCTCCGTATTTATAAACAGGTTGGCTGGCTGTGTGCGAAAAACGAGGGGGCAGGAATGAAAAAAAAAACGGAAAGAAAAAGAGAGCCGGCTAGTTTGAGCTTCGCGAAGAATGAAAAGCTCTTGAAAAAAAAGGAAAGAGCGAGAGAAGAAAAAATATGCGCGGTCTTGTTCATTGCTTCGGTGTCTCCCCCTTTCTCCCGTTATTATTATTTTATTATTATTTTTATCACTGTCATATTTGCACGGAGAGAATAGCGTGCGCCGGCGCACAGCCGGATGAGCTTCACTCCGCGAGCGACAAAACCGAACGCGCAAGTCGCCTACTCTCTCGTTTCCTCTCGCAAATGCGTGTGACAGAGAGGAAGATGTCGGCGTACATCACACAATAATTATAATAATAAAAACCGCAGAAGTAGGCGGGCAATTTTTTTTTTAAACGCGCGAATTTTATTTGACGGCAACTAAAATTTATTTGACTCGAAGCTTGTGTATATTTGTGGAAAAATTGGGTGTGTACGCTGCATTTTTCAACCTCTCGTACCTACAAATTATTTTTTGTACTACATATTGCCCGACTGGATTAAAAAATATTTGACAAGTGGACACAAATTAGATTGATTTGATGACTGATGTTCATAAAATTCAGTGTAAATATTTTTGTTTGACTCTATACATTTTGTGGAGTGTGTGTTTTTCATTTGATTTTATTCAATAAATTCTTGTCACTAAAAGTAAATAACATAAAACATGTTACAAATCATCTCAAATATAGTTTCAATAAAATCAAAGTTTGTGTTTTTTATTTGATTATAACGATGGTTGAATTCGTAAATTTTTAATAAAAATTCGTTGGGTTAAAATATAAAATACATTTTGAAAAAAAAATCAGAAAATTTTGATAAAATTGACTAAAGATAGTTGGTTAATTTTGGAAACTCACCATTTGTCTCGCGTTCGCTTCATTTAGTCCCATTGTTTTTCTCCACCATTTTCAGAACGGTCGGAAGAGTGTTTTTTATCCACAGCGGCTCATCGAGTCCATGGAAGCGAGTGGAAAGAATTTAAGGACAAAAACTATTACACGCTGAAGAAAGCAATTTCCGGTAGATTTCTTTTAACTTTCTCGATTATTTTTTTTTTCTTTTTTTTTGTTACACCGAATGAAACACACGCGGCATCGAACACTGAGCGTGGACGCGTCCACTCGAGTTTTTCCCACCCCCTCGGTGTGCTTTTTTGCTCCTTATCGAGCCAATATCCACTCTGAGCTCACTCGCGAGTTTATCTACACTCGTCGGCACAAGCGGGCTCGCTGTATTTCCATAAAAAAGGGAAAAAGCGAGGATTCGTGCCGCAATTAACGAACGAACGCGAAGCTCGACTGTTACTTCATCTTTTCACCACACAATTCCTCGTCGACTCTGAGTCTCAATTATATCTGTTTTTTTTTGCTCGGATTACAAATCATTTTCACTGCACCCGCACGAATCTCTGTGCTCCCGTTGTTTATTTTTTCCTCCTTTCTCACATTTATCTTGCTCCGTGGCGCATCGAACACACGTACACACTCCTTTTTGTTTTCTCCCCTTCTCGGTATGATAAAAAAATGTCGCGCAGAGGGCGTTCTCTTTGATGCTTCGGCTCGGCGTAACGAGTGATGAACTCCGGCACACGCGATCCACACTTTGATCCTTCAAGATATAAAACGAGAAACAAAGGGGGAGATTAAAAAACGGGTGATTATGCGAAATCGCGACCGCGATTCACGATCGTTCATCCTAAATTACCATTGACGAGCGGTAAAAACATTATTATTTATCGATAAAAAAAGTGCTTCCGGTATAGGAAAAGTGCAGAACGAGATCTGCACTCGCGAATTTATTTTTATCGGAGCATTCGTCGGATCGGTCGAATACACGCCAGCGATCATTTTTTTCATTTATTTCAACGAGCGGTGAATAGAATGAAATCACACGCGAAACGTCAAACGTGTATACTTTCCGGTTGTTTACAAACAAGAAAAACAAAACAAAGGGGGGCAGGGAGGGGGGAGGAGGGAATGGGAGATTGGGGGGCGATCGATCGGAAATCGAGGCTCGCGTTTTGAAAAATCGGTTAGATGAGACGGGAGAGGGGAAAAAAGAGCGACAGAGGGAGAGAGCGAGAAATTCGAGCGCGGACCGGGAGAATTTCACGTCCGACGAAGATCGTCCCTTTTCGGTAACGTCGACGAGGACGTGGACGACGCCGGGCGTCGCGACGCCCAGGTCACACCCGAACCTCCCGCTGCTTCGGAGCCTGCGCCGCGTGTTCGCGAATAAAACGGTCCAGCAACGAGGAGAAACAGGGAGCGAGAGGGAGACGGACGGAGAGCCAGTCTCCTTCCTCCTTTCGTGTAAATTGCTCTTACCGCGTGTATTTTGAAAAAAAAAAATACAATTGAACAAAAAAAAACGAAAAACAAAAAGACACGAAAAAGAGAGAAAGAGATCGGTAAAAAGTACACGCGTTCTCTCCCACCGATCTTATTATTTCTTCTCTTTATTTTTTCCCTCCTTCTTCTTCTTCTTCTTCTTTGGTTTTATTTCTTATTTTTCTTATATTCGTTCTCGCTTTTTGTTTCTCTTTGATTCTCTCGGGGCCTCGTTCTCCCGTCGTCCCCCGGTCATTACATATCGATATCAGGAGAGCAGCGCGCACACACACTCCGCGATATGAAGAAGCGAAAAAAGAGGAGAGAAAAACGGGGAGAGAGAGAGAGAGAGAGGCTGATGCTTTCTCGATGCACCACCCGCCGCGCGCCCGCGTCACAAAGCACTCGCGGAACACCAGCGGAACAGCCACAACACATGGGAGAGAGATTTCCCTTCCTATCCCTCTTTCTCTCTCTCCTTCCCTCCCGGCCGCTCCTGACCTCTCGTCCCCTCTTGCAATTTTCCTCTTCCGTGCTCGACGACCCTCGTGCGAGCTCGGACAGACTCGGCATTCGCGTATCAGGGCCGTCCCTCTCTCGAATCGCACCGCGAGTCTTTTTTTTTCATTTCATTATATTAATACTTTTTTTCGTTCGATTCATTATTTGATTTTATACATTTTTTAAAATTTCTTTAATGTATAGTGTTAGTTTGGTCATTAAGGATGAATGGGGCAACAAAAATATATCCTTGACGTTTAATTTGTAGAACTCACACTCTGCCTTTTGCCAAAAGTTATTGACAATACTTTCTGTATTAATTTTACTATCAAATATAATATTTAAAAAATTTGAGAATTGGATAAATTTTGATAATGTATTATTTACAAGTGTATGTAAAAATTTCTTACTGAATTTTAGATGGTTTTACTGAATAGTTCAAAAGTTTTATTGAGCTCCAAAATTTAAACATATTGCTCCTTATGGGACATTCGTCTTGCGAATAGAAATTTTAAATTATTATGCATTGATTAATTTTTTAATTTATTTATATGATTCGTAATACATTTGCTAGTAGCGCTCTTAATTCAAGAATTATACTCATGAATAAATAAATAATCGTGTATTTGTTAAACGTCGCATGCATATTTTACGCGAGAGAGAATTTAAAAAAAAGACACGTAAGTAAAACGTGTTTCGTGCTCGTTTCTCGGCTACTGCTCGTTTCTCGCTCGACCCATTAATCCTCGATTATCCGAGACGCCTACGCTTACGTTAATTAATTATGGCTCTTGTAAAGTCTGGCTATCGAATCTCTCCCTCTCCTCTCTTTTCTCGTTTCTGAACTCGACTCCGCAAACGCAAATTGTCATCGAGGAGAAATTCTCAATAATACAAGCTGAATTTTTCTGATAATATAAAATTCCAAGTATCATTATCGATCAAATGAACGAAAATATCCTGTCAAAATAAGTTTGATAAAAGCCAAACTCTCATGACAAACCATTAAAATATAATTTAAATAATGTTAATAATAATATAATAATTTATAGCTTCCATATGTTTGTATTCACAAAATAACTCGGAAACTAGACGATGGGTTGACTTGGAATTTTCACTTTTCAAATTTTTTCAAATTTTGTTTCGATTTTAAGAGCTTATTTAATTGGAAATTTCTCGCAGATAACAAAAATAGTAATTATTCGGAGCGCAATTCCATCAGAATTCATATTAAACCAACCAAAAAATTGAATTTTGGATAAGTTTTCTTATTGCCACGAGAACGCGAAGCTTCCGAGCCACTATAACCTACTACTGTATTATAAATTGTTTCAATATTATAGAAACAAATTTTAAAAGTTAAACCATAACATTATAAACTAATATAATTATTTGTATTCTTAAAATTATATTTTTTTGTTTATTTATAAATCTTTTAAATTGTAAATATTACACTAATAAAAATAGTAGAGGAATGAGAATAAATGAAATACATATAAAAAATTGATATTAACCCGGCGAAAAAAATTGACAGAGAGCATGCAAGGAGCGAAAGAAACGTGTTTTACGAAAATGGGAAGAGATTTAAAAGCGAAGGGCGATGTAAATCAGAAGGAAAATAGCGGATAATGCATCTGGAAATAAATTGATCCGAGCACAGTTTGACACGGAGTGAGTACGGTACAAAATATACAACGAGAGTGCGGTCCATGACGAATGGGAAATCTCTCGCCTCGGTCGCTTCTCTATTCAATACCCGGCGACTCTGCGCTCACTCGCTCTGTCCAATTTCTCTCGTTCTCTCTTTATTTTCGAGACGAGCGTAGAGCGGCGTATATCCGTCTCTCGCACGTAGCCATTCATTTCTCTCACTCCGCGGATTTCGTTCCCGAATCCCCCATTTCTTTCTCTTATTTCTTTCCTCGCCCCGCCGACAATTTCCCTCTTATTTTACGCGTTTACGCCAACTTCCTCCAACAAACGTTTTTCCTCTCTCTCTCTCTCTCTCTCTCTCTCTCTCTCTCTCGCTCTCCTTTTCCTCGTCATTTTGCGTTGCAATTTTTCCATTCGTCCGAGCCGCAGATTATTTTCGCCCCACTCACGTACCATCCGTTATTTAGACGCGCAATTTAACTACTTTCTTAATCACTCTTCTTGTCCGAGCTCCTTTTGTGCTCAGGCCTGTTTGTGCGAGAGGAGAGAAGAAGGTAAAAAAAGAGACGAAGAGAGAGAATCGGTGGCAAATGGAGAGAGAATTCCCCCGGGCCACGAGTTCGTTTCTCGTTGATGTCCCACACCGCTTTTTTCACCGCACGAAGGGAGAAACAAAAGCGTCGGGAGAAATAAAGAGGAGAGATAAAAAATTGGAGAAAGAAGATGGAGGAGAAAAAATTGGAGGGAAAAGAGAGATCGAGCCAAGTACCTCCTGGCTATCCGTTCGCCTGCCCACCGCGATACCGTATATGTGTCTCTCCTTTCGATTGTTTTACGTGAGCCGAATCCCGTCGAAACGATCATTCGCTTCATTTTGTAATTTGTCATAGAACAGACGCCCCCGCTCTCTTTCTCTCTCTCTCTCTATCTCCTCTCATGCATCATCATTACAGTTATTTACTGAGATAACTATATATAAGCTTGTTATTTTTTCTTACGATTGATTATTATTTCCTCAATGATTTGCTAAATCAATGATTTGCCTAAAACGTTCGAATTATTTTTTTAAATGGATATTTATTGTCACTTTAAAAAGATAGAAATATAACATTTTGATTATAAATAATTTTCGCAAGCAATTGCAGAAAAATCAGCGATTTGAATATAGTGTGTCTACACGGAGAAAAATGTTCCAATAAATTTTGGGCGAAATTTCAACAAAATTTACAGTTTTTTCCATCAAGAGCGCCTCACGACGGGAAAACTTCAAA
>JAPYYW010002176.1:0-22277 GCA_030522545.1 Cremastinae sp. A BG-2022a | reverse complement strand
GAGCTCGAGGTTCGCGTTAGAGTGGGGGTAGCGCTCGAGCACGGATTAGGGGAACCGTTCTTATTGCCGCCGTTCTTAATGGGAGGTCGTACTGTAATTTATCTTCATACCATATGGAATTTTTTAGCTTAAGTCAATTAAGAAAAGTTGTTGAAAATTGTTTCAAGAACAGCATACTCAACATTCAACGTCATCCAAGGTGACTTGCACTTGCTACGTACGTATGAAAATTTGAAAAATCATAATCCTAGGAGTTTTTAAAAAAACTAAGGGAAGCTTCTTTAAAGTACAATAAAGATCTATGCTAAATTTAAAGAAGGTTCACCATCTAGATTACAAGATATTTGGAATTAAAAATTACAATATTCAACACTCTTATGGGAGAGCACTGAAAATAGGGATTTTTAACAAATAAATATCTCAATTTCTACGTAGTAAAACCTCTTAAAATGTGGTATAAATGTGCTTAATATGTCAAAGAACGACTGTACCAATATTCAAAAAAATCCTAAATAATCGATAAAAGTGTAGAACAAGCTTAAATCGAGCGAATAGGCTGCTTATTTTCGCTCATTTTCTCGTAATTTTACCTCTTTCCCGGTCGTTTCTCGGACGGTCTCTCTCGCTCACGAGCAACGTGTGTAAGTCAGCGGGAGGGACACCGACACACGACTCGGATATCCACGGATTTGTACAAATACGCGTGAAAAGCGCGCACACGGGGAAACCAAGCTGCATTCTGACAGATACACTTGACTCGACACCCAACAAAGCACTTACCACCGTTTAACCATTTTCATACGTCTATATATTTTTTTCTTCGCTCTTTTTCATCGTCGATTCTGCGTCGATTGGAAAAAAAATAGAAAAAAAAGTCAAATTTTTTTTCAATCAAACGGACTGTAGTATATTCGCTTTCGAGACGAGAGTCCTTGTCATTTTTTAAGGCGCAAATTGAAAATTGAATTGGAGATTTTATAGGGGAAGTGAAAAATAGAAATACTGTCTCTGATAAAAGTTTTTCATGATAAATTATTGGTGACTTCGTTTGTTCATAAACTTGTCAATTTTTATTCCAATTTGCTGTTATTTCAATAAAAATATTAATCGTATATTTTTTTAAAATAATTTTGACGTTCGGTATATTGTTTATATACAGGTAAAATTTTAGTGAACAAGAGAGAGTGTGCGTTAAAAATTGCCAAAGTATATATACCATTAATGTATAAAAATTAATCGTTAAAGAGAACCCAACTTTAGTCAGAGAATATTTTATTTTATGCAAAAGAATATACTTGATTTATCTAATTTGAAATTTTTTTTCAAAATTTATTGTTTCATTCATTAATGAAACATTTTTTAAGTCGAACTTTTCTTTTACTTGTTGAGATTTTGTGGATTCTCATGTGGAACGCCGCATTTATAATGTATACAAAAAGCGAGTTGTAGCTATATAATTGTCCGGAAGTTCAATTAACAGTTTTACAACGCACTTATCCAACTGACGCCATTCTAAAACTGAAATTTAATAGACTATATACCAAATGGATGACTACGCGTAAAAAATTAAAAAATTGTATACTTCACCGTGTAATTGAAGAGTTTATTACAAAATACTATATCACTTTCTTTACGATAATCATTAGAACTTGAAAGTTACTCTCGTCTCGTTAACGATCTAATTTTTCTATTTCCTTTTCAAAATAGTTTATAAATTAATATTATTCCATGAATTTGGCACATTATAAAAATGCGTATAAAACCTAATCTTCGTATACATTTTTCAATCATTAACTTATTGATGACTTTCCAATAAATTGATAAAATCAGCTTAAATATTTTGCAAAGATTTTAATGAAACGTCAGAGAATCTTATTTGTTTAGTTTTTGATGACAAGCTTAAACCGTAGCAGTATATATAAAAACTAATAGCGAATTTCGAAAATTTTTACAATTTTTGTATTTAGCATATATAGTTTATCAAAAATGAGCAAAGTAAAATTTTAAATAATACAGATAATGCCATAATATTCAAACCTTTTCTTTTGAATTCGAAACTCATACCTTATCAAAAAGTTTTCATATCACGCTCTCTATGTATATAATATTGCTTACACTTGTGTCACATTTTATCAAATTAATCGTTCATCCGGTCGTCTTTGCGTCATGCAAAAAAAATAGATACGAAGATAGACAAGAGCTTGAAAAATCTTAGAGTGCTCATCAGCACTTGCTCCTTTTTTTGTTAAATTTTTTAATTACTCGCATACTCCATTTTTTAACGATTTTATATAAATACACGTATATACAGATTTCAAAAAATCTATTCGCGTATATTTATAAAAGCATGAAAAGTTTTAAAAAATGAATAAAATTTAATGTTTTTTCGATATGAAATTTTGCAGCGCGCTCCAATTCGTAGAGAGCAATTATACGCTTAAAAAAAGCAAAATGAACACAAAATAGTCAAGGACTCTCTCTTTTTTTTCTCCGTAAAAGGCTCGAGAGCATAATCAATAGCGAGCAAGTGCTCCGGCACGAGTTTCTAATTTGCACGCTTTTTCTTCAACCCTTTTCCACCTCTCTCTCCGTCTGTTTTTGTTAAATTAATTCAATCTGAATAATTCAGGGAGAGCGGGCGAGTAACAAACTTTCGCGATTGGTTATACGCTTTGGGAAAATTCATTGGAGTCGTCGAAACGATTTTCCGAAAGAGAGTTTAAAAATACAAGAAAGAGAGAGAATATATGTATATAAAGAGAGAAAGGGAGGCAGAACTCGATTGAAAAAAGGATCGGGAAAACGAAAAGGAAATGGAAGAAAAATCGGAGATTTGCATAAGCGTGAATTAAGCAGAAATACGAAGATCAAATAGAAATAAAGGGAAGAGATAACGACGGGGATAATAAAAATGGGAGAGAGAGAGAGAGAGAGAGAGGGCGAAAAAAAGAAGAAGTATAAGGTTGAAATATTTGCAACGCGGTCGTTTGAAAATTTCATCTCGACGGTATTTCAAGCGGGTGTTTTTGGAATAAGCTCCGAATAAAGGGGGCGGGAGGGAGAGAATGAGAGGTGGTGCTTCGAAGAGAGGGATCGAGGGGAAAGGCGGGGGGTGGGGGAGAGAGAGAGAGAGAAAAATGAAAGAGCTGGAGCTTTCTGGCTCTCGTTTTCCCAGTGAAACGGCGGCGAGGGTGAAGTTCGCGCGCCCCGGCCACCCCCTTACGAGGGGTGAGAGGGAGAGGGGGGCAGGGGGCTGCTGCCCGGCCGCGAAGTGGGGAAATAACCGGGACCGGGGGTGGGGGAAGCCCCGCGGCGACGAGAGGTGCATCCGCCGCGAGACTCAGTCTCGGCGTGACTCCCCACCTTTCACCTTTCGGTGCCTCCGCCCTCGCATCCCCCGCGACCCTTCCTTTTCCTCCATCTCTTTCTATACAATCTTTTGCTCTCTCTCTCTCTCTCTCTCCCCTCCGTCCCCTAACTCTCTCTCTCTCTATTTCTTCCCCCTTCTTTTTCTTCTGCTCCCCCCGTCTCGCCGTGTCGCGCTCGCACTCGCGAGATTCGACGTTTCTCGACAGAAAGGCCTGAGTTCTGGCATCGCGCTCCTTCTTGCCCGGCGCAAGCGAGAGGTTATTATTATCCGGGGCCCTAGGGTCATTATCGTTATTATTCCCGCGGAAAGGTTTTTCGTTACTCGGCCGCGACTGACGTTCCTTTTTTTCTTCTTCTGCTTCTTGCTTTCTCTCTCTCTCTCCTTTCTTTTTCACCTTTTTAGCTCATCCCTTTCTCGCTCCCTTTTCTCAAAGTCTCTGTGTTATACTCGCACTCGGAATCTCTTCTCTCTCGCTCTCTCTCTCTCTCGGCTCGCGCGCGCCCATTTACCGGCCCGCTACACACCGTCTTTGCGTGTATTTTCTTTTTATTAGCTATATAAAGGTTTGGACATACGCGCGCGAGATAAATGCCCATGACCGATACGCGCATACCCGTTTGCTCCTCCAGGCACACAGCACGAATATCCAACGCGCATGTCCTCATTTGTTTCATTATCCATATATATGTTTGTATATAGTCGTATATGTATATATATTTTTATGGTATATACCTATAACTCCCTTAAATTTACCCCTTACTAAGAAAAAAGTTTGGTTGAAATGAACCAAATTTGACTGCAGTCGACTTAAGGATGTCTATCAAAAATGTCGATTTGAATAAAAATGTATCATTTTGGGATCAATCGATTGGAAAAGTTCTCAGTTACAAAATCCATGCAAAAAAACCTATCCTTACCGACCATTTAATAAAAATATTCGTAATTGAAAATTCGATTTTTAACATTGAGTATAGATGCGAGAACACAATTTCGTACCTTTATTTTAAAAAAACGATTGTTTTGCACATGAGTGACTCTTTATTTTAAAACTATTTATTATATTCATTAAACACTTTTAAAAACTGTAGAAAAAAGAAAAAACTTGAGATTCCGGGCCTTTTGTATTAATTATTAACGATAAATGACGATAAAATAAAGTTACCCAGAGTTCTATATAGTAATACACCAAGGATTGACAAGTTTCCTAACCTTAATCAAAATAACTTTAATAAAAGTTTTAACGTAACTAAATATACTTTTTGGATCACCCCGCGATAACTCTTAATTCCTGAAAACTTGATCCTTTATTTTAGTATTCTCTAATTGCAGTAAAAAGCATGTTTAAAAAATGTATAAAAAGTATCTCACTCAACTTGGAAGACATCCTTAATAGGCAAAACGAATGTATATGCATGATTCACTCAAGAAAATTAAATTTCTTTCAAGCATTAAAATATTCCATGCATTCAATTAGATATAGTATTATTAGACGAGTATTGATTATATGTTGAAATACGTAGTAAATTTTCAAAAAATGAAAAAATGTTGAGAAAAAGTTTGATTGATTCAATTAAATTTTTAGATAATTTTGAATTAATGAGATTATTTCAATGAGTTATGCAACAAAGATACAAATGTATCTTTGTAATTTAGATTCGTTCGAAAATATAGTTGGGTGTCTTGCAAACATATACTTCAATCACTATAAGGAGATAATTATTTGCTCCAAGTGTATGCTAGTGTTGAATAAATAAATATGCATGCATGCGAAATATGCGAAATATGCATCAATAAATATATACAGTTTATTTAACTCGTCTGCTTTGTTAATTAGTTAATTGAATATTGATTGAAAATTAATTTTTTTTGTTTCAAATATAAATATATTTAATCTAATAAAAATTAACTGTTAAACCGAATTGTATATCCAATGTAAAGTATTCTCTTAAAATATATTTCGTAGACTTAATATGAACATTTATCAATGCAATTGAAATTTATTCAAATAAATATTTATTAAGTAATATATAAGAATGTTATAGTTAAATAGATGAAATATGCATTGGCTAAATATATTTATTTGATCAAAATATATTTTTTTAATGCACATAACTCTGTTTCACACCCCAATGAAAGAGAATTCTCCCGAGGTCGTACAATTTTTATTTTTTTTTCTCTTTCTCCTGCCTGCCCCCTAGTGTCGTAAAAAATCATTTCGTCTCACTTCTTTTTCATAATTTTCTTGTATTTTTCTTTTTCGTCTCTCATTCCCGCGGCGTTTCTCGCTCATTTTACGGAATAATGAGAAAATTGTTTGACTTTTCAACATCCAATTTCTCACGACGATAATTGAAATACGTTCTCCGCATTTTTTGTATTTAATAATACTGCGCTCGCGCAAAAAAATTTTTCATTTTATGATAATGAGAAACAAAAAGTATATAGTGGATATAGAAGAAAAATTCAGTCCAAGATTTATGAGCAATAATTTTAACAATCCATAGAATTGTTTTTATTTTTAAAATGCTGTTTAGAATTTTTGAAAGTTTATTCGTGAACAATCAATATTATTGATCAGTGGTGTTAAAATGCCATTTTATCTCCTTTTAAATGACATTGATCCGATTTTTATTTTGAGCATTTTTAATATTCTATGATATATTTATTTTAATACACAGTAAATAAATTCATATAAATCATTTTATAGATTTCATGTTTTTGAACGATTAAAAAAAATTTGCTCGATTATTCTATTTATAATTCTATAAAAATTGTACAGACTGTATAAAGAATATGGTTTTCATAAATAATATTGTTTTTTAAAAACTAACAGTGATTTATTAAGACGAAAGAGAAAAATCTTGAAGCAAGAAATTTTTTTTTAAATGAATTACATTCTCCAATTATATAAAATTGCAAACATGATGATGATGATGATGATGATGTCCTCAACATTCTGCGGACAGATATTTATTTGGATCAAACCAAAAATTTTTTTTCATTGAGTTAATTTTTTCTTACAATTAATGAAAAATGCGGATATCAAACATTAATTTAATGTTTGACGTATACTTTCAATAATAAATTACAAATTTGGAAATTCTTCACTACCTCTGTGTCGTGACTAAGTCGTGACTAACTTTGACAAGTTTGTTCTATTCAAATTTGAATTTGACAAAATTAACATCAAAAATTCATTTTTTACTGAAATATTGTATATACAGCTAGTCAAACCTCAAAAGATATTAATTAGAAAGCAAACAGAAAACGGGCCACGTTTGAATATTAACTCGAAACGAGAGACAGAAAATGGTTTGTGTATGAAAACGATGTCTGGAAATACGAAATAATTAAGGAACCCATTTTTTTTCTTAATTGGCACTGATGTGGCTTTTCAATTAAAACGCGCCAGCTCGTGTACAAAGGTAAAATACGACAGGGATGGGAGAATGACAGATAAGCGAAAAACATACGAAGAAAAGTGAGATACAGAAAATAAAGAGAGGGAAGCATGCACCAATTATTTAGAATCCGTTCTGTTGTACTATGAAGTGAAATTTTATTTCTAGAATCCACATTCCGTGACTCATACTTTCGCGAGTCAGTCGCTCTTCCAACCATCCTGAGAGTATATAAACCCAAGAATTTGAAGAATCCTCTTTTGTATATATATATATATATATATATATATATATATATATATATATATATATATATACCCGCAGCTATATGTATATATTTGTATCGAAATACGACTTTTGCCTCGTCATTTTTCTACAAGCGTCGAAAAAATCAATCCGAAACGAGTAAAAAAATGTTAAGAATGAATCGTGCAATCATACGTAATTTAATCATTTCAATTATATACTGTTTTTATTTGATTATAATTAGGTTGAATAATTAATTTAATCTATTTTTTAAATTACTTTTCATGATAATTTTGGTATATAAATTTGATAATTGTTCTAATCGAGCAACGAATTGTTAGAATTTTTTCTCTGAGAATAATATTCATTTAATATTAATTGTGGACGTTTATACCATAGAATCTCATAAGTAATAAATAAATAATTGACGTTTAATTTGTAAAATCCAAACTCATTTGCCTATAGATAACTTGAGTATTTTTTTCCAGTAATTTAAACACATATTTTAATGATTGACTAATTATTACTTGAGAAAAATGTATGCGAATATTCCTCCTTCAACATTCCTCCCCTTTAAAAGGTGAGGATCGATTAACCGATATTACTTTTACGTAATGTTGTTAAGGTGATGTGAAACGCCCAATTTTGAGTGAATTTTTGAACAAATCCCACGTTCGTATTTTTTAAGTAAATTCAGCGATATTTGAATATATTATGCAATTTACTATAGTGCTACTATATGCAATACTATAGTGCATGACGATCTTGGAATTTCAAAAAAAGAAAATAAAACAATATTAAAAAAATTTTTTGTTTCGTTTTTTGAAATTCCAAGAACATCATGCACTAATATAGTGTACATTACCTAACATATTCAAATTTCACTGAATTTGCTTGAAAAATACGAGCGTGGGATTTGTCCGAAAAATCACTCGAAATTGAGTGATTCACATCACCTTATTATAAGGTGATTGAAATTTGAATATGTTATGCAGAGTACACTAAACTAGTGCATGACATGCTTGAAATTAAAAAAAAACGAAAAAAATTGTTTACTTTGGTTTTTTTTTAATTTTTTTGAAATTCCAAGAGTATCACGCCCTAGTACAGTGTACCCTGCATAACATATTCAAATTTCGATTAATTTGCTTGAAAAATATGAGCGTGGGATTTGTCCAAAAATTCCTCAAAATTAGATGTTTCACATCACCTTAACAAAATATTATTTGCATCAACATACTTAGACTATTCAAATGAATGATATATTCAAAAAATTAAAGTGAAAGTCAATAAAATATAATTCGTTCAATTTGATATTTATTTGTGAAGATCAAGTATTTCATGGAATCAATATATTTTTTCATATAGACGATGATAAAGAAAATAATAATTCGTTGCTTTTTAGACAATGGCAGATGCAAATGAATCAAAAGCAATGTACTTGAATCTATGAAATTATTTCCAATAGCATCAATTTCATTGAATTCAAAACATTTTTTTTCTCAGTGTATACATTGTAAATAAAATACATTTTAAAAGTGTATATTTCTTATTTATATTTATTTATATTTAGGGCAGAGCTTAATGATGTCAAATTGGCCATGAATTATTTTTCAATATAAAGAAATTGAATTCACGAAATGTATTCAATACTCATTTTTTTAAATGTTGCTCGTACATCTTTAAATTGAATAGAATTTGAAAAATAATGTACAAATGAAAAAATATGGGCGTGCACGTGTCTCTTAACGGGTCTGTATTGATGAATTTTAATAGGGGAATAAGAAAGGGTGACGGAGAAAAAAGTGTGGAGTGGAGGGGAAGGGGATGAGGATGAAAAAGTTTTCATTTTAAGCCATATGGAGCCGAGAGGAGAGTCGGATGCAAGGCCCGATTGCCTGACAAACTTTTCGAATTTTTTATGTGTTGAATGAAAAAAGAATTGACAGAGAGATAGAGAGAGAAAAAAAGGGAGATAGAAGAAAAATCGGGACGAGAAAATGAGAAAAGGGTGAGAGGAATAAAAGATTGGTAAAAAAAAAAGAAAAAAGAAATTCCAGAGAGAAAAGTGAGAGACTGACTGCATACTTTTTCTACATAATTAAATAAAAAGAGTAATTAATTGTATAACACAATTAGTTTATTAAGGATAAAATAATCTTTATTACTCTTTCGAGATAAAACCTTTAATTAGTTTTAAATTCGATTGGGTGCTCCATTTGCAAAATGAAATTTGCTCCGAAAGTTTGCGCTCATCAATGTTTGTCCGAATAAATGGAATTACTCGTTCTCCCGGTGAAATTTTATTAGCAGCTAAAAAATCTTTGAATAATAAAATTTGGTTAGGAAGCTACATTTAAAAAATGTTTTCTCGACGTTTCCAAATAATTTATCAAGGGTGGTTCCGCCGGGGGGGGTGGGCGGCAGGATAACAAGGGAGGAGAGTGCGCGCGCCCGAGAAAGTTCTGGCACACTGACTGTGTACGGTGAAGGAGAAAACCGATTGATTCGAAATTCGAATGAGAGAGCTCCCCAAAAATATATTACTCGCGATTCATCGTGATTAACCGACCAAGCGAATATTTCACAAAACTTTCACCTCTCGGATAAATTAGAAATGATTTGCGACCGTGTAAGAAAACTTTAGAGTCATGAAGTTTATTATTACGAAATTTCATTTCGCTTTCGAGCTCGGCTCAATTACTTAAACTGCAGTATACGATCATTAAGGAAGTTGTAAATTCAAAGTAGTCAATAATTGAAAATTTATAAAAAGACCCAAATTAATATAGCACAGAATACTTTATTTTATTCATTTTGTTTTTTCTACGAGATTCATTCCTACTTGTGTTTTGTAATTTAACAACGTTTTCTATATAGCAATATTACTTTAATCGAATACAAAATAAGAGATTAACCACAGTGGAGTGTCGATTGACTGGATAAATATTGCTTATTGAATACGTTATTAACCCCCATATACATATATAGAAAGAGATATTAAAAATTCACATAATTTTCTAGTTTTTGTATATGTGATCGTGTTATTTGTGCTCTATACACAAAGCAGAATAAGCGTGTAAATTTTTACTTCAAATTTGTAATTTCACACTTTCGCAAACTTTTATATTTTCTGAGATCGTTCTTATCAGCTTGTTTTTAAATTTTCAATTGGAACAATTCTAAAATGTTTAAAGTTCAATTTTTTTGTAGGTCAAATACTAAGTCATGTAGAGACTCCGTTGTCCGGAATTTTCATTGTCACAACTTCACAATGAACCTATCCAACGAACGACCTCCAAAAACCGAAATTCTACAAAGACGTGAAATATCTAAAACTTGTACTTCATATAGTATAATTGACAAGTCTATTATAAAATATTGTCTTTTTATTACAATGATCGTCAAAACTGTCAAAATATAGATTTTTTGGTACAAAAAAATATAAATAACGTATATTTTCAATCAAATTATTCATATGTAACTCCGAAGAACTGATGAGACTATTTTAAATGAAATTGGAGGTAAAATAAATATGAATTTCAATACGCCTTTTTAATAAAGCAGTTTGACGAATATAATGAAATTAATTTCTTTTTAATTATCGAACCTTCATTATTACTTGATGAGTTAATGAATGTTTATTGATTTTTCGAAATCAAATGTTTCAAAGCTATTATTAAATTTCATTGAAATTCTTAACGGCCAAATTGTTTTTACGATTTTCTCGAAAATTGCTTCATCTCACGGTCTCGTGACCAAGACCACTTGGCTCTTGGTAAAATATATTCACTTTGCAAGGTTGGCCACACTGTCAAGCAGCCATCCACGAGCACAGACTTATCCCTACCCCGCCCGAATCCTCCCCCCAACGCTCGCTTCTCCATAAAAACAGGAAAAAGCAAAACGAGAGAGGAGAACAAAAAAACAGAACAATCCTCTCAGCAACGAATTTATTCGCTTCTCTCCGCTTTTTTTTTGTTCTCTCCAAAAATAAGATACAAATTTTGCCATTTTTCAAATTTATCTCGCACTCGTACTTGTAAAAATGAATAAATGAATGACCGAAAAAAAAATTATATACGGGCAAAAAAACTCTGTTTCGACCTCGCGAAAAACTTTTGTCCAATTGTCACAAACTTTTCGTTATATACGTTTGTCTCTCAAATATTTTGTTTCTTTTCTTTTTATTATTTAACGTAGAAGTAAAAACTCATCGAAGAAGAAGAAGAAGAAGAAGAAGAAGAAAAAGAAAAAAAAAGAGTGACGAGGTCGACGGATTTGTTTCGGCTATTTTCACGTACGTATTCTGTTATTTTCACTTTTTGTACATTCATTTGGTAAATATATATATAGCGCGGGGCACACTATCTCAAAGTCAAAGCGCCCAGGAGCGACGTGCACGCACCGAGCGTAATCGATAAACTCGGCTTATCTCGAAGCTAAACAACACGATTTATCTGTGTATGTAAAGCTTCGAGAAAAAAAAGAACGGAGAGAGGAGCAGAAAAAGTGCCACTTGAAGCCGTATGTAAACCAGAATTGAAAATTAAATGTCAGACCTTTTTTCCAGTCTAATTTTTATTCATATATCATAAATCATATTTCTTACATAATTATGACAATTACGATCATAATTTTAATAGGAATATAATACGAATTGTTAATATAAAAATCTCTTTATGATATTACGATGATTTTTTTGCTATGAATTAAAGGTGATATGACGATAAAAATTTTTAATTCAACTTTTACACTCATTTTTTCAGTATTGGCAGCAAAAATTTATTTTTGCATTGATGAATTGTATTTTAATGTATTATATTATTTATAGTCTTATATTGCATTTTTTTAAATAATATTTTTTAAATTAAAATTTTAATTAAAGTTTTAATTAAAATTGTAATTAAAATTTTAATTAAAATTTAATAACAAATATTTTATATAGTGTATAATAGGTGCATATAACGTACATACATTTCTTGTCAATGATTATTGAACTTAAAACTACAAAATGCTGTGTTTATTGTTTTCGATCTCTTCTCGCCGAGAATTATAGTCTTTTTTCTGAAAACAGTTAATTTGTACTAAAAAAAACAAGATCCCTTATTTTTTGCATCTGATGTCCGAATATCTCATAAGAAAAATATAATATTGACATTATAAAAATTCAAAATTTAATAATTCTGAAATCGTTTGATAAACATCATTTTGCAAATGTAATTCAACGATTTTTCGTATATTTAGAAATGAATAAAAAATTTAAGCCTCTTAACACAATTTCTAAAATCGCGCTCCAATCCAGCCTTAAATGAGAGAAAATAAAAATTAAAGTGTAAAAATTGATTTTTCATGTTTGTTTGCAGTATAGTGAGTTTGTGATTCGTATAAGGAAGAAGATTTAGAAATGGAAAGGGAAGCACAGAGAGTCCAGTTGCCCCGGTGTGTCGCCTTGCAAGCGAGTATAAACAAGCGTCGAAAATTTATTATTATAAAAGGCGTCTAAGGACAAGGTGCGAGCATCAGGAAAAGGAGCGAACGAGACACGGTAACTGTACGAAATGGCAGGGGAACCGAATGCGAGCGAGGGAGACTCAGCTCTAGCGACCTGGAACGCATATGTATAGACATCAACGGATGTACCAACCCCGCGATAAGTGCACTTTAGGTGACATCTACCATAAATGCGTCATAAAACTGTGAAATTCAAAATTATTTACTATATATATAGTTTGCCGTGATTTATCATAAAAATAATCGGGAAAAATATTGACAAAATTATTCTTTCTAAGGTTCTTATAACTATTCAATTTTGTAAAAATTTAAGGCAGTTCTAGAGTTTGATCGATTGTTTAGGATTTTGTTGAAAATTGGTACAGTCGTTCCTTGACGTGTTAAGCACATGCATATACTAAATTTTAAGAGGTTTTATCACGTAGAAATTGAGATATTTATTGTTAAAAATCCTTATTTTCGGTGTTCTTCCATAAGAGCCTGTATTAAATATTACCCTTTTCAATCCGAAATATCTTGAAATCTAGATGGTGAACCTTCTTAAAATTTTGCACATCTCTTTATTGTACGTGAAAGAAGCTTCCTCAAGTTTTTTTAAAAACTCCTAGGATTATGGTATTTTTAATTTTCATACATACGTACAGGTGACCTTGGATGACCTTGAATTTTGAGTGTGTTATTCTTGAAACAATTAGCAACAACTTTTCTTAATTTACTTAAGTTAAAAAAAACATGATATTGAGATAAAATAAGGAAAACATTTTTTATTTGACTATACCTACAGAACTACCTTAGAGTGGTGTGCTGCTATACTTAATAATCAATTAAGTGAGTTTGAGAAAAATTTCTTGATTATCGTTTATTTCAGGTTCCATGTCAACGGTTTTTGAATATTTTTAATAACTGAAGAAATTAGTCATAAATAAGGCATAACGAGATATGTAGTGGAAGATTAGTCAATTTGTTGACGTCATCTCGTGCTGTCAGTTTCGTGACGTTAAACACATTTATTTTTCTATTTAGATTAAAAATATTCCAATAATTAGCTCGATAACTTTTATTTTTTGTAACTCTGTGTATAAATCATTCATTAAATTATTAATTAAAAGTAGATTAAAACTATAAGGTTTTCTAATCGTCATTTTTTAAAATTAAATTAAGAAAATATTTTGCAAATATATATTACTTATTTAAATAGTTGGTGACCTCTAAAATTTCTTTTTCTTATTGTACAGTCTCATTAGCTTCATACTTAGCATATATGTAGATTTTTTGAAAATTTTCATCATAAGACTTATATACAACACAACCAACTTAAAATTTTTATTCTCGACCCTTCTTCAAAAATTTTCCTCCACGACGTCTACCGAATAATTTTTTAATGGGATATTCCATTAAGAATTCCCGATAAGGAAAAATGCGTCACAGTTTTTGTAATATTTTCCTGAGTGATTAGTAAGTTCTGCTTTCCTCTTCGATCCACGATTTCGTATTCACTTTAATTTCCAAGAATATTACAATAGCATTTTCATGAGATATCCCGTTTAATTATTCTTTACATATAATTATATAATTATTCTTTTGTTACATATAATTTTTCTATAATTAAAATATAATTAACATAAAATTATACTTTTGTTATCAAAATTAATGGCCTTTAGACGTTATAAATTATTTTGAAATTATTAATGCGCAAAAGTAGAAGGAAAATATAAAAAAGATGTTTATTCTTTTTGACAGGAAATGAATTTTCATTTAATGTTAATTGCAATTTCAAATATTTTTCAAATATTTACATTGTTCTATGATTCAAATACATCTTTTCAAAATATTTAACTAATTCAATTAAACATAATAAATACGTCACTTGTTTAAAATTTTGAAGCTCAAATAATTGTTTGGGATGCTTGGATCTTTAAAATAAATCCAATTTTAAATAATGAAAAAATTTTTTTACGTAGACAAATTAAATCATTTTTATCTAAATATTTATATTTTTAAATATTCTATCATCTTGTATCTTTTTTCTATTATACTCTATAAATAACCATCGAAAGATAAAAAAATGAAAAATAAAAAAAAATTATTAAAAAAAATGTTTTTAAAGTACCTAAATTTCATCTGAATTTACTCGTTCGGTTATTAATTTTTAAAAATGTTAAAATCGACCTTTTTTGTAGTCTAGCTTTCTGTAATATTATCACTATTATTATAGTGATAATTGAACATCTGGATAACAGCTGTTATTTGGAAGTTCAATTATCACTATTTTAAAACACACTTATCCAACTGACGATATCCAGAAACTGAAATTCAATAGACGAAATCAGTAAGAAGGTTTAAAAAAACCAAAAAATTCATCTATAAATTGTACAAAAATGTTTAAATTTGTATATTTAACAAAGCTTATAAAAAAAATACTATCAATTATTTGAAAGTAAAAATTATTATATATTCTCAATGTTTCATAAATAATTATTTTCTTACGAATTCGACAAATAGTAAAATCAATATAGGGGGCATGAGATTTTTTTAATACAAATAACGGGGTCTGCACTCATCCCCATCAACTTAATCCCTCTCTCGACACAAAATAACTGATGACCAAACTGGGTGTTTTAAAAATAAATAAAAAAGTGTTGCTCTCCTCTATGTACATTTTATTATAATTATTATTCTCCATCTCCATTTATATTTTGCGCCAAAAATAATCGAGTACGAAAATAAAATGCATTTTCCATTTGTCCAATTCCCAGTAGTAATTACATCGGAGCTTCTCTCGTAGCGATTATTCTCGTTGTACTTGTGTATGCAAGCTCTTTCGTCCCCTCATTTCGCATATACACATATATACATATATGCAAAATATAAATATAGAACGTTGCATATAAATATAGAACTATATATAGTAACACGAGCACGATTTTACCCTGTTTGAGCCCACAAACTCAATGTACATACGTACACGTATATATAAACATGGTATTTACGTATATGTACATAGGTATATAGTTATATACATAAAAGTATGAACCGGTAACGTCAGAAGCAGGGACGAAACTATGAGAAAATGTAACCACATAACCAGACGCCCTTATTTTCTCAATACATTTTAATTTCTACCCCGTTCGTTTCTTCTACAATTTGCATTGTCGAGAAACAATTATTTTCCTGCCAAATACAAATTTTGTCCAAATATTAACAAAATTAATTACAAAGTTGAGATGAACTGATGATTAACAATAAAAATTGTGAAAGTGAAATCAGATTTTTGTTATCATTGACTATACATTCGTCTATTAAATAATAAAAAATTGACACAATTTAAGAATAATTATATTATAATAATATTTTTACATTATATGTAAATAAAACTTAATATTGTATTATATATTGTATTATTTTATATAATGTTTATATTCTAATAGAAAATAAGAAGAGCTGATAATATTTTATCAAGATAAAAAAATGAAATAAATTTTCAAGTCATCTTTATTAATATATAAAAAAAAGAGAGTAATAAAATTTATATAATTCTTCGATATAAAAGAATGAAATAAATTTGAGCTATCATTTCTTTATGTTCGTCTTTTTTTCGAACATCAGCTCAGAAAATTGGCTGCGCAGACATTTTTCCCGTTAAAACTCCCCTCCGGTCAGAGACAAGTCAAACCCCCTGTCACGATTGCGTTCCAGGGAAAGATCGTGTCGTTCAATTTCGAAAAATCAATTTTTCAATATTTCACGTCGAACATTTCATTTATGCGGTAGATCGAAAATTATTTTCAAAATTCAAGTCCTGTCGCGAGGAAAAAAAAAATTCAAAAAAATCGAAGTTTTGATTTTATTTAAATTAAATTTTCAATTTTTCATTAAATGTGAATTGAATTGATTGTCGTTGGCTGATCGAATATTTAGTTTGAAATTCAATATTTAATCAACATCAATCAACATCAACATCATCAATGGTTAATAATGTTTCGTGTTAAGGTTTAAAAATTTTTTTTAAGACCAAACAAATAAAGCAAGCAACAAATAAAAATTCTGGTTCGACCAAAAAAATTAGGTCCTGTCTAATCTTTTTTACATTATTCATGTTATTTTAAAAAAAACGAATTATTCAAATTATTTAAAAATCCATTTGTTCAATTTTTCTGCAAATTGTATAATTTTTTAAATTTAATTTTCTTAAGAAAATAATTTTTGGTATGGAAATGCCTGCAAGAAAATGTTCTATAAATGAAAATTCAAATGGAACAATTCGTTTCGCTTTTACTAGAAGGAGAAGTAACCGTTTTTCTCTCGAATCAAAACGCGGTCTTGAGCGCGATTATGTAAGGACATAACGGCCTTGAAATCGTGAGGTGACAGATACAATTGTATCGACAATTGCGTGAGGACGACTCTTTTTCCTCAGTGTCGCAATTATTTGTTATATATAGTTACATAAAATTAAATTGTAGGTGCTAAATTGGAGTAAAAATAAATTTCGGCGTCAAGGAACGAATGGAAAATCACTTTTTCGTTATTGCAGAGACGACGGTAATTATACCGCAATCAAATAGCCATTAACCTAAACTTGAACTTTTCCCTGTAAGCCAATCGATTTTAAAATAACTTTTTCTCAATTCTCGTTTAAAATATTTCAAATTGCCACGTAAACCAAGAAAAGAAATGAAGAATTCTTTTCGATCTAATTTTAATCTACGTTCCTTTTTCACAACTAGATGTGACGTGAGGTTGAAATTTTCTAAATCGTCTTGTCGCTCTCGTTGTTTGAGAAGAAATGTAATCAAAGCTATTTTAGCCTGAACGATAATTCGACGTGACTTTTTCCTTCAGTTTCACGAAATGTTCTTTATAATCTGTCTCTTGCGAAACGTGTTTTAAAGTGAGTGAACATACCAAGGTCGAACGGAAACAAAATTGGGTTGGCCTAGCCGTGACGCAAACGATTTCAAAATAATTACACTTTTTTGTTGTTGTTTTCAATAAAGACAACATCGCTTGATTTGAACCCAACAAAAAATATGTATATTTTCGAAATTTTATAATTATTATATAATTATCACATTTTTCATATCCAAAGTATTTTTTCTTTCATTATTTTCGATACGTTCTTCTTGAAATAATTAACGAGTGTAATGAAAAAAAGATTACAAAAATAGAGAAGAATTATATTAAACGAAGAGACGACTATTCTCAATTTATTTCTTGAGATAACATAATCCAAGTGTAAAGGAAAAAAATTGAAATAGAAATCGAAGATGAATTATAAGTTAACGAAAATATATTTTCAATTTAGATCTTGAAATAATTGAATTGTGATTATTAAAATAATAATAATAATCTAAAGTGAACGAAATAATGATTATTAATTATGTTCTTAAGCTGACAAAAATTTGAGCATAAAGAAAAAAAAAGATTATAATAAAAGTCGAGGATGAATCGTTGATGAACGAGAAGATCGCCCAAAAAAAATAATTTACATAATATATAGTTGATTCATTCAACACTAGCAATTGTCTATTTTAATGAAAGATTTATATGTCTGTAAGACTTTAATACTCACATGAATACATTTTAATTGCATGGGTATACGTTTTCATGTTCAACAAGGAAATCCATAAATCTTTGGAACAAACGAGTAGTCAAGTATTTCTAATAAATTATTTATGAGTATTTTTAACTAAACTTTTTGTAGTTTTAAATGCACATCACCACATTACAATGAATAAATTTTTTAATTATGTATTTTTATAAATGGAACAAACATTTTGATTTTAGTTTTAGTTAATAGAATTGATTTACTTAATTAAAGTCAAAATAAACTTTTTTTTCATAGTAAAAAAAATATTTAACGTTTTTATAAACATGTAATATCCAAACATTATTATTATTACGTAAAGTTTAATCGGTGTGTTTTTTTTGTAATATAACGAGCGCCAACGCGTTTTTTTGACATGCTTGAATTGATATTTTGCTATTCTTTTAGGCGCACACTTCATACAACTTCGCACAACATGCGCTCTATTCCGATTAATTGATTAAAGGTTTCATCTCTTTTTTTTATATCCACACTGACATTTTTTTAAAAGTATTTCGAAACGATATTATAAATTAGAAACACTAAACTATTCACTTTTCGTATGATTGAAAATTACTGGAACTGAAAACTTGATTGAACTTGTCGAATTTGTAGGAAATGTTTTTCGATAACGAGTTACCTGGCTAGACCTGACACGTCTTACTCCGACATTTTATACCGGCCTACTGATTCCAAATTCAGTCGAAAATCCAAACAATCAAGATCTTGTTTTGTTTTTCAGTCGACCTCGACCGATTACTATGGAAACAATGACCGAGAGATTAACGAAAATTTGAAAATTTTTTTTCCTCGTTACCCTCGACGAATTTTCTCTTTTTTTTAATGTTTACGATTCCTGAATTATTCAGGTATAGTCGTTCAGGTATATTTGATATAAATAATAGAAAATTGTGTCGCAAGTTTTTTTCACATGAGCTGAGAAAATTTAGCATGTTCGAGGACCTCCAGCCTGATTTTTCGAGAATCAAAAATAGGAAAATATCAAAATTTCAAGTGGCGATATCTTTTCGTGTCTTTTCGACGATATGTCGACTTCGCAATAGGTAATTCCTAAAAAATTTTGCAAGACGAAATGAATGATTCAAACATCAAGGTCATTATTTCGAAAGCAGTGCACGTTGAATTTTTTTTTATAAGTAGAGATTAGCTAAAATTTAATGCGCTCTATTCCGATAAATCGATTAGAGCCCTCATATCTTTTTTAATATAGGATGTTAAAACCTTCTGTTTTTACATATCATAAAACACAATATTGAAAAACTGTATTTTTTGCATAAAAAATAATATGTAAAATATAATGTTAATAATATTAGTAAAAAAGATTGAATAAAACATAATTCTCATAATATTCGTAAAAGATGAGATTCCGTAAAATAATTTTTTAGAACCATAATGTATCAAGCGTTATGTATCAGGTGACATAGTACCTTTTTTTTGTATAGACTTTTATATAAAAATCATTATGTGGAAATGGAAATAATTAGTAATTGAAAAAATTAGTTATTCGAGACTAAACGATAATGAAAGATGGATTCGATCGGTTCGGCATCGTTTGTCAATGGACCGTCCATCGGGAGCGAGCATAAATAAAAGGCATTTAAAAAAATCAAGTCGCGAGGACGCGCACACGTGTCGTACGTGCACGAAAATAAAGCGAATCTTAGAAAAATTGGTATCGAATGGAAAGAGGATTGAAAGAGAAAGTAACGAGAATATAAAAAAGCAAAAACGTTCAGCGGTATAGGACAGAGAAGAGAGAGAGAGAGAGAGAGAGAGAACGAGGAGGAAAAAGTACACAAACGCGGAAAAAACAAAATAGGCGAAAACAAAAGGAAGAATAGCATGAAAGAAAAGGAAGCGAGGGAATGGAGAAAGAAAATGATATGAGAAAAGAGCGTGAACGAATTTAACGATTCACTGCGACGTGACATTCGCGGAGAAAAAAAGAAAGCGAATGAAATAAAGAGAAAAAAAAGGGGGGGGGAGAGTGAGAGAGAGGATCGAGAGAATAAGAAAACGAAAAAGGGGTAAAAGAGAGTAAATGAGAAAAAACGAGGAAGAAAAAAAAAAGAATATAGAGCGGAAAAACTATATTCCAGGTTTCTAGGGTCGGCTCTCGCGCGCACGTGTTTGCGCATGGGAACGAAATTTTACGGAGTGGGGATCAAATGAGCGAGAGACGCTAAACGAGCGAGAGAGAAAAAGAGAAAGAGAGAGAGAGAGAGGGCAACGTACACGGACGACCCTGCCGGCAGGAATGAGATGGATATAATAACAGCGTTTATGGTTTACCTTCGTCGTGTCGAAAAAAAAAGTATATTCTATTCCGGAAAGACAAAAAAAGATTTGGTGAAAAAAAAAAAAATTAACACACACGAAGCGAATTCTTTTTGTTTTCCAAAACTATCTCCTCGGTGAAGGAATATATTCTTTGTCGTTTTTTTTTCAACCATCTCTGCATGCGCGAAGATAAAAAAAACATATGACTTCGAATAACTTCGCTCAAATAGTATCGTAACTTTTTTACGGACTGTAAAAAAATTTTTTTCGCCGCGAGAAGTAAAGAGGTACACTGTTTTCGATGAAAAATGCACTTCTCAACGAAAGCTTGAGTTTACAGTCGAAAAATATACGAGATGAGAATATTTAACATTTTTATATGCTACTTTTTTTCAATTTATTTTTCATCGTCGCGTTTTTGAATATTTCGGTAATCGAGATAATGTTGTCGTGGGATTAAAATAATTGGGGAATCACGACAAACTCGAAATAAGAAATTTGCATATTGTTGAAGAAGCAATTCGAGCTAATTTGCTCAAGGTTTTTTTAAGTATGTATACATTATAAATTTATATCTAAAATTGAATACGCTTTGACCTCGTTAATTTACCTGTTTTGCCGACAGCTCGATAAGGAGTTCGCTTTATATTTATTTGAGTTTATTCTATTCTAGAGAATATTTTAGACAATCGTATTGAGCACAAGTTTAAAAATATTATTTATGTAAAAAATATATAATCATATTCTTAGCAAAAATATTTAATTACTTATAACCAATTAAACACAATATTTTTTATAATGAATTTTATGACGAGAGTAAGAAATTATCATTATGATAAAAATTAATCATCGATTAAAAAATTATAAACATAAATTTTATAAGGATGTATTTTTAGGGGAAAAGAATTATTTTTCATGAAAAAAATATCAATAAAACTATACCAAACAAAAATATGAACTTTCTCATTCATATACATCAGTATAGGAGTGGGTTTGTTACCGTGGTGAAATCAATAGTGAAAAAAGAGCAGAAAATGAATTTAACGAAAATGGCTTTTCACCCAAGTTTTTCAATAATTTTTAACAATCAATTTTCTTTTGGTCTCGACACAACATTTTTCAACTTTCAAACTTACACATTTGAACATATATTTATCGTTCAAATATTAAAAAAATTATTATTTTTTTTTCAAATAATAATTATATCTACATAAATATTTGTCTGTCGTCAAGTTTTTTTTTTTCGTTTCAATTGGACAAATAAGAAAATAAAAATTAGAAAGGTGCGCGAGGCTTTCTCGTTTTCTTATCCGGTTCACATTGGCCACACGCGATGTGAAATTTCAGAAATCTCGCTCGGCAGCGAAGACGTTGGCAATACCGAGCGAGGGTACCGCTGAATTTACCGGCTCGCGGGCGCCCGGGTGCTTACGGACGGCTCTCGTGACACATTGCGCCCGTTGAAATGCACGCCTCCAAGGTAAACACTGCGTTTTTGCCTCGCAACGATGATTTCATAACGAAGAGTCATTTATCCGCAAACAATTCGGTTTTCGATGCCAATTTTCATTTGTGAATGCACAATATAGAAAAATGATTCCTGTTTTTTAAATAATTATAATAAATTAATGACATTAATAAAATAAAGTAACCAAAAAAAAAACCATTAATCATACTTACAAAAATATGATTAATTGGACAAATAATTATTATTATCAATTCTTTGAATGCTACTTTTATAATTTCTGTTTTAATGTAGTACAGTACGACCTCTCAATAAGAACGGTAAAGCCCCCAAGGGGAAGATTTTTGTCTATATATATGGTACCCCCACTAAGCGGACGCTCCGCGTTCTCGA
>JAPYYW010002175.1:0-52845 GCA_030522545.1 Cremastinae sp. A BG-2022a | reverse complement strand
ATTTTTCGTAGATAACGAAAATGTTAATTATTTGGGGCGAAATTGAAGAATTCATATAGAATGAGCCAAAAAACTGACTTTTGGATCAGTTTTTTCAATATTTCAATATCAATTTTTGGATTACGCCCCGAATAAGTAGCATTTTCGTTATCTACAGGAAATTTCCGATCGAATAAGCTCTTAAAATCGCAAAAAAAAATTCAAAAATTTTTGCGAATTTTTTAAGGTATACCCCTTTCCATTTTTTCAAAAATCTTCAAGGCGACATAACTTTTTAAAAAATGCATGTATTAACGTAATTCCAACGCCATTCGCTTCGTTTTGCAAAAATCTTTAAAAATCTCACTTTATAAAGTTCGTTTCGTCAAGAAAACAGAAAGATATTGCTAATTGAAATTTTCATGGGTCCATGAGACCCAGTGTGACTCACCAAATTTTTTGAAATTTTTTTTTCGATTTAAAGAGCCTATTCGATCGGAAATTTCCCGTAGATAACGAAAATGTTAATTATTTGGGACGAAATTGAAGAATTCATATTGAATGAACCAAAAAACTGGATTTTGAATAAGTTATTCTATCACCGCGAGGGCGCGAAGCCTGCTAGTACTAAAATAAAATGAAGCAAATTATTAATTTTAAATTTTCTAAATTTGATAATAAATAAAATATAAAAATTATATCCCTATAATAAAATCGTTAAAAATCGTGCTTTTATACTTAGAGAAGTCAGTTTGAAACAGCACTTTAGAAATGACGTGGAGAACGGGCCAAAAATTTTTATATCTTTGTCGGTCAATTTTTGTGCAAAAAACTTGTTACACCTACAGTAAAAAGATCCAAAAAAAAGGTATAATGTGGGAGAGAAACAATCGGATTTTGCAAATTGAGCCGAAAAGTGAAAATGGTCCGGAGTGCGGAGGCCGCTTTTAGCCTAATTGCAAGCGCTAGGTTTCAACGACGCGGGGACGCCATAAATTCGTGGCGAGAGGCTCATCCGCCGCTTTCGGTCTATCTCGTAAAATATTACGCCATTAACGCGCGTTGCCCGTTGTGCAGAGCCCGAATGATGGAAGATATACGGCTGAAACAACTCGTAAAGCGCGGGATTGCGCGACGATCGCGACGACGAGAAGACGACGGGACGCGTATTCGTGAAAATATCAATAACCCATCGACTCTGTCCTTTTCTCGCACGTAAATCGTAATCAAGATATCTCCGGGACGATTTTTTTTTTTCGCGCGCTTTATCGTATCGGACGCCGGGTTCCGCATTCGAAGCGCGCGCGTCGGACTTATCGTCGCACTCTCGCTTTTATTAGGACTCACGAAACGAATTTTCCAGCCTTGAGATCGATCACGTAATCGCAGATTTTAGTCTCGATCATTAGATCCGTGAATTTGTAGCCGGTCGCCGCTTTCTTCTCCTCCGTCCATTGCGACGACGGACAGTAGATCCGCAGGTATCCGCTGTGGCTCCCGACCACCACGATGTCGCCTTTCTCAGGCCCGAACAGAGGAGCCACGAGCAAACTTTGCCCGTCGAACGATTCCTCCGTCCCGCACTCCGTTCGCCACCATTCTTTTGTCTTGAACAGAGACATTTTTTTTTCTTCGTCTTCTGATTCTTTTCGCGACTATTAATTTCCCCAAGTATAGACAAAACAGAGGACTTTCACGTTCGAGGAAAATTGTAGACTAGCGTCGCGCACGACACGATCGTCCGAGGGGTGGACTCGTTGTCATGGAGCTCACCGGTGCAAACATTCTGAATATTCCATGGGCGTGAAAAGATTCACGTTATTGTTATTGTTATTTTATTACCGAGAAAACATTTTTAAGGAATTTTCGTATTCACATTTGGCACTTTTACATTGCTTATCGATGTATTTATTTTGTTTAAAATTCACTATTAACCCTCGGACGGGCGCGTGGGGTCTTTTTGGACCCTAGAAAATTTGAATTCGCGTTTTACCGTCCAAATTTCTCGCCCCGTTTTTTTTAATACATTATTAAAAGTATTTTTCTTTTTCATAAAAAATTTTTTATTTCCAAACTTATTCAAAAATATGTTAAATAACAGTTATCTGTCAAAAAAATCGTGAAATGTATATTTTATTTTTTATAACAGTTTAAAATTTTTTTTGTAATTTTGTACGGAAAAAAGCTTGCAGTGTTCGAGATACGTTTTTCGATTCAAATATAACTAGTGGTTAGTATTTTATTCACCTGGCGGCAGCACTGCGTGGATCGTACATTGATTATTTCCAAATGTGTGCATCAGCTGTTGACAGGTGTCGTTCGCGAAATCTGTCAAAGTGTATTTATTTCCGAATGATTTACCGAATTTATTGAATAAAGACACCGTGTAAATATTCCAAGTTTTTTGTTTCTTTGTCATGGAACCTCAGGACGTCTATTACAACAAGGCTGAATACGTGGAAACGGTGAGAAAGGTTGCTTCGTTTTTTTAAGTCGATACGAGAGCCAACATAACCTCAACTTTTTGCCACTCTCAGGCCTCGGGAAACAAAGTTAGTCGACAAACCGTCTTATGTGGCTCACAAAATATTGTTCTTCATGGAAAAGTGATCGTTCAGTCGGACGCTATTATTCGTGGGGATCTAGCCAACGTCAGGACAGGACGTTACTGCATAATTAGTAAAAACGCCATAATACGACCTCCTTTCAAAAAATTCAGCAAAGGGTGACAAAAATTGAAATATTTCGTTTTAGTTTACTGACTTGTCGAAAAAAAAGTGATAACTAAGAGTCTCTTAATATTTTCAGAGTTGCTTTTTTCCCTCTGCAAATTGGGGATCATGTTTTTGTGGGAGAACGAGCAGTCGTCAACGCTGCTGTTGTGGGTTCTTACATTTACATAGGAAAAAATGCAGTAATTGTGAGTTGAAAGTTGTATTTGACTCTTTGTTGGGTTTTTTTTTCTTTATTTTCATAAATATGTTATTTCTCAGGGAAGGCGATGCATCCTCAAAGACTGCTGCTGGATCGAAGACGGCGCCGTTGTTCCTCCAGAGACGATAGTGCCCTCGTTCACACGCTTTTCTGGAAATCCAGCTACCTGCATCGAAGATCTACCCGAGTGTACGCTCGACCTCATGTTGGATTTCACAAAGAATTATTATCAGCATTTTCTACCCGCACAGAAGTAATTTATTTTCTTTTTATTATAGATTTATACTGAAATTAATATAAGCATGTACACAGAAAGTTTGATCTCGTTTTTTTTCCTCTTTATTCGACGAACTCAATCTCTGAGACAACTTCTTCAGTTTTTGAAGCGAACCTGCAAAATCATCGTTATTTATAAAAAATTCTTCAAAAATTTTGACAGTAGTGTAGCTAAAGAACTGAGCAATAATTCACCATTTGCTCCAGATTATTTCGAGCAATAATATGAACAGGGTTGAAGCTAAGCCATAGACCATCGTCATAACAGCCGCGTAGCAATCTATGATGCCAACACTGATGAAACTATTTTGTCCCTGACAAACCGGTTTATCCGTGTACAGACGAGATGTCTCGCGATATTGGAGTCCAGTCTCGCGAATCCACAATGCACTGATGAATTTTAGAATAAAATAAGAATTCACCAAGATTTCTCGAAGAGAAAGTTTTCCAGGGCAAGAATATCTTACCCTACGCGAATTATCTCGAGGTACGGCGACTGGTATTGAATAACGAGAAGAGGATTCAGAAGATTGAGAAAATCAACCTCGTGAATGCCACACTTTTCGTCCTCCTCGAAGGTCTCCTGCATCAGCTGATATCCAGCACCGACTTCCACGTGAAAAGCGAACAAACCCTTTCTCACACGTTTTATTCCTTCCTCGAGACTCACCCAGACGCCCTTCTTTCCCTTCACCGCAACATCGTAAAATTCCTTTCTCTCGGGATCCTGCGCAGCCTATTTCAATTCACAAGAAGTGACAACTACTGGATTTTCCTGCAGTAAGTACCAAAATAATCAAATCCACGTTGTTTTATTCACCTCAAAGTAATAATGATTGTAAACGATGTCGTAGATGCCAATCTTCAAAGGGCTGTTCATGAGATCACGAGGTGTGTTGATCGACGTCGCCGTCGATTGGAGAAGGGCTACGATGTTAGCTGTGTAGGATGCGTACAAGCTGAGAGCAGTCAGGAGAAGCATCAGAACGATTATCCGAGTTGGAACTGCTCGGGGCTCGTACGAGCTCCCTGAAACGAGAACTCGAAGCATCAACGTCAATTCTCCGCGTGAGTCAACCCTTTCGTGAAAGAAATTCAATCGAAAGACTGACACTTTTTCTTTATCAAACGCGAAATTAAAAGAGCGAGCCATTGGACGTTTCACCTTGCTGAAAAACTGCACCGATGATAACGAGAAGGTTGTTGCTAAGTGTCGGAACTTCGTCGTTGTGACTGGACCAATCGTCCCGAGGAATTTCCTCTTTCGTTTTCATCAAGTATTCCCACTTCATAGCCAAGAACAAAAGTCCGATAACAAGTAGGAGAAAGCTTCCAATCGCTATCCACACGGATCGCTCGAACGGCAGAGTGAAAAGGTTGCTGACATAAGACAGCGGAGGTCGTCGGAATAAAAACTTGGACCTACATTCATTCAATGTTCATTTATCAACTCTTTGGTTCGTCTATACATTCAGAAGTGAATATCATTGGCCTCAATTCGCACGCTCGTACGTTGCGAAGAGGTCCCCCCATTGCTCTGGTATTCGACATTCAGTAACACGAATTAATGGATAGAATCGCGACGAATTCGATCGATACGTTACATTGATAAAAAATGAAAGTTTTTTGTTCTTTTTACTCTCGTAATTATCTCGCTTCATTCTTACCCCGTTGGAGTGTACAATTGTATGTACTCGACCACTCCGATACGCTCAGATATGAAAAAAGTTGCCGTTCCACCTATGTCGATTTCTCGACGATCCAACAGACCTATCATTCCACTCCAAGATCCATTTTTCTGTCGATAACCCCACGTGTGTTGCGACGTGAAATTCACCCTGAAATAATTGTTTAAAGAGTGCGCTCAAACTGTCAATTGATTTATAGCTAATAGGAAAAAATTGACAAATTCATGGCAAAAATATGAAAACTAAATTTCATCAAGTTGTCACGAAAAAAAATCACTTTTTTCTCGAACTATCTCTCGATTCTTCTTTAAATAATTATGTTAAGAAAATTTTCAAGTTACGTGATTTTATATTTAGCTTTCAATACAGTCGCGCAATGTCTACCTTGAAAAATTATAGAATTCAGCGAACTTCACAGATTTGATAAAAATTCTGCTTCAATTGCGCATTGCACAATCTTATCAGTCATCTTTAAATAGCCTGGAAATCTTGCCGAAAATTTTTTGGAAAGGTCAACCGTAAATGATCCTTGAAAATCGATCTTGAATGCGGATTTAAAAATATTTTCGAAAACAATGTCCATATGATGGAAGATAAGCTTCGATTTTGAAATATCGATGAATCTTATCGCAAGAAGAAGACGACAAACCTGTCGGTCGTCTGTGACTTTTTTCTTCCACTTTGACGAAGTGCTACAGCGTTTTAGAGAGGATTAGCCGCGGGAGAGATATGATAAGAACTCACGTAGCATTCATTCTTCTCGTTAGGTGAAGTATCCACGGATAATTTGCCTTTGTCACCGCATCTATGTGCTTGTCCTGATAATCCTCGAGATGATCGAACGTATCTGTATTTGTCAACTGTAGTAAAGTGACAAATTGATAAGTTAGTAAATCATTTTGAAAATCTATTGGATTTTTCATCAAATTCGAGAAAAAAATATTGTGGATTTCCCCTGTAGTAAATTAATAAAATATAAAAATGTCAACGAGAAATTTTTTTTTTGACAGGTATACAAGTAGATTTTCAGAGATATGATTCACGGTTTTATTAATCGAGATTTCGATCGTGATATTTTGATAAAATACCAAAATTTCGATGCGACGAGTTAAAATAATATCTAGTCTGTTGATTATCAAGATTTTTTTTATATAGAGTATCAAGATAGTTTCTTACCACGAGACAAGATTTCAGCTCGGTTTGACGAAGATCTCGTCGTCGTCTCGAAGTTGGAAAACGATCGACGAGAGACAGTCCCTCGTCGCGAGTCCAATTTCCTCGATCCTCGATTATCAATTCCCCTCTAGGGCTCGGGTGATAAGGTGAAAAAATTCTGAAGATATCGTCTTGAATTCTACGAGCCAGTGTGACTTCGCTATCGGGCAAAATTTGGAGATTCTCGAAACTCTTTTCTACCTCGTCCCTGTTTTTTTCCTCCGTCCTCGAATCCTGGAGCAAAAGCCACTTTGCTGGTCCAATGAACATTCTATTCTCACTTGCCTGCAAATTTTTTTTTAAAATTATTATTCTCGGAGATCAAGGAAGTATCCTAGAGCTGCGCTTCTTCACATAACAATCGTGATGGCGCAACTCGTCGTCTAATCGCGAGCTGAATCTTGATCAGGGTTCGAGTCGAGCGACAATACCTTGCTCAAAATGTCAAGTGCTCCGGAACAGTCGAGGTCGAGGACGATTAAATTTCGGTGATTTATTCCGGACTTGATTTTCCCAAGATCGAGTCCTTCGAGGGTTTTTTTCACGTCGTGCATTACGTAGCTTCGCGACAATCGTCTCGAAAATTTCAGACTGACAGCTGAAAAATGTTATGTATTTAAAAAATGTAGATTTCAAATCGTTCGATAATTTTTTTGTCTTTACAATCGTCAGTGCAGAAACGAGCCGTGATCGTTGACGGTGAAAACAGCGACGACGAAACATCGACGATAAAGTCCTCGAGAGTTTCGTCGATCTTCCGAAAATGAGCGATTTTGGAAAATCCGATGACGATTAAAACACTTACGAAAAGTTTCATCCTCGATGAAAGATTTTTTCAAGATCGACGAAACGACTGTGCTGGAAAAATCACGCTCGGACTCGAGCGTTGACGACGGCTAACAAAAATTGAAATTCCTGATATCGATATTTTCGTAACTTTCTCTGGAATGAGCTAGATACTAAATTATCCAGACTTTTCTAAATCATTCAAAGCGACAATTTTCATGAAACAAAGGAAAAAAAGAGTCAGCTTTCGATTCGTCTCGAAATGAGTGTCATTAGCGATTTCAGAAAAGAACACAGGCTGGATTTGACAAGCCGATACGTAATTTTCTCAACCGTACTCTCGTCTCGCAAAAATCGCGTGTTCGTTTCTCATCGATTATGCAACTGGCAAGAAAAGAAATAAAAAAAAATCCGAAGGGTTGAGAACGTAATGACGGGCTTTTTTTCATCGGGACGTATCAACTGACGTTTTCCCAACAGAAGTGTAATTCCGAATTAAGGTAGGAGTCGCGTAAAATCGTTTTAGACTGAATTTCTTTAAAATTTGCAGAAATCTTCCTTGAGGTCACGTCGAAATGTATGCCAAATTTTATAAAGCTTCACCATTTAATAATTGAGATATTAATTGTTAAAAGTCGTCACATTTTTTTATTTCTCATAAGAGCCCATGTTAAAATTGGCAATTTTTTGAAATAAATATCTTGATAACCGCATGATGAAGCCTCTTTAAATTTTTCACACATGTGCTAATATGATATTTAAAGAAGATCAGTAGAAATTTTGAAAAAATTCTGTCTCAAAAAAATTCAAGTGATGATTTTACATTCAGTTAACACGTATATACAGCTCACGTATATAACACGTATATAACTCAAGTTAAATTAAATTGAATAAAACTCGAATTAAAGACGTCTGTCAAAAAAAAAATGTCAATTTTTGTCCCTCAAATTGACCGAAAAACTGATCTACAGTGAACGTCGAGTTGCTCTTTCCATTTCTCGTATCAGTTATTTTCCAAAAACGAAAGTTAAACTATATTTTACGAGCGGTTGCATCCTCATAAGGTGAATCATGATGAACGCGATGATAAAAGGAAGAAGAGACAAACACGTGATTATCTCCGTCTCGTCACGTGCGTTGATAAAATTCACTGAATGTTGACACTATGCCCGACAACGCGATGCTTAGCGCTGCTGGCATACTCCTTCAGGTACACTCACATCGAGCAGCACGTGCTTTTCCCAATGGCAATAAAATCGAATCTAACTGCTATAATTTGATGTAATTTATTTTTCACTGGCATACCTCCTGTTATCTCTTCGGAATTTCATCCATGGAATAATTTCGTAAATTTCCGAATGTGAAAGGAGCGAAATAAATACGTGTTCGTCGAATGTCGAACGACTGATAATTTTTTGATCCGTTTGAGAGCGTGTCGGAGGAAGTCGAGTAAAATAAAAATTAGTGACAATAATAGAGCGATAAAAAGATTCCCAGCGATGACTAGGCTCTGATCAAACATATAGTTCGCGGTCTCGTGATTCTTCGGGTTAATTTTACGACAGGTGAAGAATCGTGGCAGAGGGAGAGAGAGGAGAGCAGGCACGATGAGATTCTTCTTGCACGTGTGTCTCGATAAATTGTGATGTGACAATTTAAAATTAATTGCTGCAAACAAAGGGGTACGTGACTTAGCTCTTTGCCTCATGGGGGCTCGCGTGGACAATCAGTGATTGGAGCATGAGACCGCGCCTCCGTTCCCTTTTCTCTCTCGCGATTTTTTATCGCTGACAAATAGTCACTTATTATTGTTTGACGTTTGTCGCGTGTCTCACCGATTTCTCGATCCTCGAGCGTAAAGAAAACATTAATATTCGACAATGTTTCTCCCCGGCGCATCACTTTTTCTCCGGCTTCGTAAATCTTCCAGTAAATAAGGAAAAATTACATTGCTTCGATAATTTTTATCTTTTAGCCGTAACTTTGAGCATTTGTCAATGTTTTTCTGACCAAAATCGAGCTTCGCTCTTGCGACGTCTCGACGACGCAAATTTGCACGAGAAAAAATGCGCATTTATTTAGTACGCAGTAATACGCTCGGCGCAGATGTTCGTCTTGAAAAAAACTTCTCGGAGTGTATCGCGAATATCGAAGTGACAATCGACGCACAATGAAGAAACTATAATATACTCTCTCTCTCTTCGAATTCTTTTTCGAGCTTGATTGAAAATCTTGAATAACTCATCGCGAATACCGCGAAGTAATCTGAAAAATAGTTTTTGTGCAGTCGAAAGAATATTACACAATTTCAGCAATAATTTATTGACGGTAAATTCATGAAATTCAGACCTTTTTGCCAAAAAGTTACTATTTTTTTATGCCTTGAACAATTTAAACACTTTTCATTCTTTGGACAACAAAATAAAACGAATTTTGATTAATCGTTTTTAAATTGTTATCTATAAATAATTCAGACAACTTAAAATAATGTTATTTCCGAATATTAACAAAAAAAATGTCAAGTATTATACCGAAGTAATAATGAATGGTATATCCGACAAAGTCGATGTTAATTTTAAATATCTTACAACAACTTGGTTTACAAGCTGATTTAAAATTATTTCAGCTTATAAAATAAACCATGTAGTATGAAATAATACACTCGATGAAAATTTTTACCTTGAAAAAACATCTCGGAGAATCGCGAATATCGTACTGAAGTGAAAATCGTTGCAATAAAAAAAAAAATTTTCTTTAAACCCAAAAAAAGTACTTTCTTGTCAAATAGTTTTTCGAATTGGACATTTTCAACTGAAAATGTTGCGCAACGTGGCGCAAGGAAGGTAAAATTAGCTGCAAAGTTGTTAGCTGCCTAAAAAATTTCGAAAGCTTAATTCTTAATGACAGCTCGTAAAATAATCGACGAGGAGAGAGAGAGAGATTTGAGAAGAAAACGTGGGTTCCACAGGTTTCTGGGTGGAGTGGGGAGGAAGGCGCGGTGATTGGCCGGCGTGCGCGAGGTGTCGAGTGTCTAAAGTGTCGCGAGTATCGCCGGCTTCCTGCCAGTAATAGAGTGACTATCGTTCAACGACGAGGCGCTCACTCGTCGAAACTCTCGAACCGAATCTTGTTTTTTTTTTTCTTTTTAACCTTTTTTTTCCATACTAACCTTATTTCGTCGCCATCGATGCGAAGCAGCTCGCTCGATTGACAGGACGAAATTTCGGAGCGGCGATAACGAGAACGGAAGTTAAACAATCGTGAACGACGGGGAAAAAAAATGGGGATCGACAATGGGAAAACGATCGACCGGAAATTAGATGTCAAACGTCCGGATTTGTTCGAGACTGAGACCATCGTGCCAAAATGTAAGTGATTTGAAAAAAAATAATGTAATTAAATTATATGTTGAAATATGTTTGTTCACGGTCTCGTTATTTTTCGCTGAAGTATAGAAGAACGGAGATGCATCTAATTTGAAGTACATCGGCGCGACGCGCGCGTGCATCGTCGCTTTACGCGCACACGAGCAAAACTCGTGCCCTAGTGCCCTTAAAACCTGTCCAGCCTCCGCGCTCGTTCTTGTCACTTCTATATACGTGCACGTATCGTTTCCAGAACAGTGGCGCGAAAAATTGTATCGGCCGTTAAAAATAATAATGCTGACATTTAGAGTGTAAAATCATTCGTCTCGCTCGACGAGATATATTTAAAAAGCGCTGCTATTTGCGTTAAATTCTGATAAAAATAAAACCTTGAATTCCGCGGAATTTCAAGTAATAAAAAACAAAGTAATAAGAAGAATGGTAATCTCCGATTCCATTAGCACGATAATTAGATTGACGATTTTCCTCGAGGAAATAATGATAATAATAACGTCTCACTTTATTTTGAAGAAAATCAAAAAAATGTCACGTGAAACGTTATCGGGGACAGTTTTTTTTTTTTCATTTTTCTTCTTTATTCGTATGTTCATTAAACCACTCGCCATCTTATCCGTCAGCTAGACCTTGTCATTGAAACATGCGTGAAAACGTAAGTCATAAAAATTACTCCGAAATAATTGAAATCCTATTCTGGCGATAGCGAATTTTTCTTGGTCATTGAAAACGCAGTCAAAGATCGTACGCTTCCGGTTTGCGTAATACGAAATACAGCGCAGATCAAAATTTCTAGCCAATAAATAAGAATTTGAAAAATACCACATAAAAAATGTTGTCATTAAAGTATACTAATATTAAAATGATATTTTCTTCATTTATTGGTTTCAATTGGAAGTTTATTTTATCAAATAATTATGAAAATTAGAATCTCTGAGAATTTCAGGGTTGTTAACAAAAGAAACCGAAACGAGTTTGCTCGAATAATGTGAACGATTGTTTTCATGGGAACAATTACTTGGCGATTAATTTGTGTGGGATATTGAGAGAGCATACGCAATCATCGATCTCGCTATCGTTGAGATCGTCGCCCATGCGTAAAACGAGCTCGCTCGCTTCCTGATAATTAACGTCCGCGAAAAGATAATTCGAAGTATCTCGTTAACTAAATGCACCGCGTGAGAAACTTTGCGCGCGACTTTTCGTTCGGAAATACACGGCGAGGAGCGAAGCGCTCGATAAAATCCCTCGTCCGTTCATTTTTCGTCGATTCGACACGATTTTTTCAGAATGACATTTTCGCCCAGTACCGGGCAGGTGTTGCGAGACTTTTCGTGGTGTGAATTAAAAACTATATATGTACAAGCACGAATTTTCACAATACGCTCCTTCTTGCGAACTTTCTCGAATGCAAAAGTCTGAAAATTACGCGGCAATTATGCCGCGAGTCCCGGGAGCAGCGTCCCTCGCAAGTAATTTGACACAAAATCCGCGATGACATTTTTCGAGTGCGGACGATTGCACAATCGAGCGAGGCCGAGCTCGAGAGATCGAGAAACGAGCGGGAAAGGCGAAAAGAGTGCAACTCGGTGGAACTCCTTCCACGGGATCGTTTTCGCCAAAGCCGGATATCCGATACAATAAAAACTGCGAGAAGTCTCGCCATACGTTATTCACATCCATATTTTTTTATTGCCGAATTTTTAATTCTTTTATAATAAAAAAAAGTTCTCTTTTATATAAAAATGGGCCATCGCTCGCATCCTTTTTTCCCCCCGCCGCGAAGAGTCGAATTCCTGTGAACAATTTTTGTTTACCCGCGCCTCGTTTGCCCATCGCTGGCTAATGGATATTGGCTGCTTGCGTAATTTCAGGATCAGAATTCCTCGTCCTTCGGATTCCTCGAGAGTTTTAAAATTCATGAGACTCGGAGTGTATCGTATTTAAAAAAATGATTTTTATTTCTAACTCGCATCAGAAATGAACTCGAGGCATTTTTCTCGCGATTTGGCACATACGCTTTTTCATGTTCGGAAAGGGAATAATATTCGTTGAATATCGACGAAAGCAAAACACACGCGTTTAGATCAAATTTCACTGATGTTAGAGATCGAAACGATTGATTGCACCTTCACGTGCACCGTACACGTCAAGCATTCGATCATTCAGCGCTAATGTACTCGCGGAATCGCAAGAGAGAATTCGTTCGCGCGTTATTTTCATACTCACCGGCGCGATACCTCCGATGGAAACTTTTCTCTTTATTTCTCCATAACCGAAGATAAATGGAATATTTCGCTGCTCGTCATTCCGAAGAATTCCGCATTTTTCCATGCAATTTTCGGTCCGAAAACGCGAAGGATGAATCACGCACAATTTGTTTCACTGTTTCTCGATTCCGAGAAAAAAATATTGGATAATGACGAAAAATCAAGTGCAGGAAGGTTCGAGCTGTGAAAGCAGTATCCGTTAAATTCTTCTTCCGCGGGGTCTCGAAAAGTCAGAAAAACCCGTTTTGTGCGTAGTTATTAGGACACCCGACGAATCATGTGTTTATGCATATATATACACACGTTTATTGACGTAGTATTACAAATCGTGAACGAAATAGCGATCAGTTCCAGCCGATGCCGCGCCTCGCGCTCGAATGATCGAACGGAAAGGTTTGAAAAAAGGAGTGACCCTGAGCCTCACCACATCGGTTCATGAACACTGACCGACCTATATATTCCTCGTTAGGCTATTTTTTTTCTCATTTCCGTAAAATGCTGATTCAGGACTTTATTATTAGAAAATCTCTTTCCTCCTATTTTCCATCCTCTCTATTTTTTCGTATATGCAAATAAATAAATCATTATCGAAATATTTTCAAAAAATTCTGAGCTATATACGAGTTCGTTCACTCTGCGAGGATTAAAGTCGCGGCTCTTGAATGTTAATTCACGAATCTGTCAAAATCTCGTTGGTATTGGAGACAAAAAGGTATCGGCGGGATTTCGAGTGATCGCACGTGCGACGGACTCGTCCGAAATTCGAAATTGACGATCCCAAATTCTACGCTCCGTGTATACTAATTTGTACAAAAAAAGACCCGTCATTTTTCTCCGGGACAGAAAGAATATTTAAAAAAACATCGGACAACAGCCAGCATACTCTATGCAAATCGAGAACGAGAAAAACCGAATTTCGATCTTCCCACAATTCGTCATTCCGATATTTCGGAGGGTTCAAACCTCAATAATAAGATGATTCTCTAAAGTTTTAAAAGGTGTATATATGAACAAAGACTGCAAATAAACTCGCGTTGAAAAAAACTGAGGGTAAAAATAATCGTCGATAAATGGAACTAATTAAAAGTCAATAAAATCCTTTTATCATCAGAGATCAATCTCGTTTGAAAAATTATGTACGCACCTGTATAATATTCTCGTTAATGAACAGCCGGGCGTTTCGCTACGGTCTTAGTATCACTTAACTAATATATAAACACATAAAAGGAGCAATAAAAAATCATGCGTTATCAGACACGGAACCGTTGAGAAATGGCTCCGAGAGGGTCCCAAAATTGCAACGAGTCTCGCATCTCTTACGCCCTTCTGCGAATGAATCGCGTTATATAGACGCGTTGAATAACTCTCGCGAGCTGTTCATCGTACCGCGAGACAAGTCTAACATGCAGAGCAATCGGACGTACTGATAATAAAGTGTCGAACGTCATGCTCGATGCCAAGGAACGGGTTCTCTCGACTCGTGCACTCAACAAGTGGAAATTTTACCGTCTCGAACTCACGTTATTTTATTTCATCGACGCACAAAAATAAAAGATGAGCGATTGTTTTGTTGCTAAAATAAAAAAATGAAGAACGTTCAGGCCGGTGTTGTAAATGTCTCGACAAAACCTACGAAATGATCTAAAGGTATATTGACGACTATCTCGACAATAGATCGTACAATGATCTACTTCGTCACTGTTTTTTTCCATTCCTGGCAACCGTATTAGCACGAAGGTCATCCGGTTCGATCTGATTTTTTTCTGCGACTATTATCACTCAATTTATTTACGAGCCATTTTTTTTTCGCCATTCGCAAAGAATTCCTGAGGCAAGGATGATGAAATAATTCACGTATGTAAAACAATCCCGCAATGATAGAATTCATTTTTTTACTGATTTTTTTCATTTTGAATAAAAATTGATTATTATCAATGGAATAAAATTTTGTTGTGTGTATTTTACACTACGAGCGACAACGCGACCGCTTTTTTGACATGTTTGAATTGATATTTTGCTGTTCTTCTAAACGCATACTTCATACAACTTATTCGCATATAATGCACTTTATTTCGATTAATTGATTAGAGGTTTGATCTTTTTTTAAATAGAGGATATATCCGCACCGACATTTTTTTGAAAGTATATTTTGAAACGATATTATAAATTAGAAACACTAAACTATATATTCACTTTTCATATGATTGAAAATTACTGGAACTGACACTCAATTGAACTTGTCAAATTTCCACAAAATATTTTTCGGTAACGAACTACCAGGCGAGACCCGACACGTCTTTACCCCGACACTTTATACCGGCCTAATGATTCCAAATTGCGTTATAAAACCCATTAAGACCGTGCTCGGTTTTTCCCTCGACCTCGACCGATCACCATGGAAACAATTAATGAGCGAGGGATTAACGAAAATTTGAAAATTTTTTTTTTCCTCATTACGCTCGACGAATTTTCTCTCTTTTTTTTTAATGTTTACGATCCTCGAACTATTCAGGTGTATCTGTCTAAGTATATTTGATATAAATAATAGAAAATTGTGTTGCAAATTTTTTCACACGAGCTGAGGAAATTTATAGCGCGTTCGAGGACCTCCAGCCTGATTTTTCAAGAATAAAAAATAAGAAAATCTCACAATTTCAAGTGGCGATATATTTTCGTGTCTTCGACGATATCGACTTTTATAATGGGTAATTCCTGAAAATTTTTGCAAAACGAAATGCATGATTCAAACATCAAGGTCATTATTACCAAAGCAGCGCACGTTGAATTTTTTTTTATGAGTACAGATTAGCCAAAAGTCAATACGCTGCGCATAATGCTCTCGATTCCGATAAATCGATTAGAGGCCTCATGTTTTTTTTAAATATGGGATACCGCGTCGAGCGCGCTTGGACCCAGCTCTTAGAGAGAAAAGTAAAAAGGAAAATGGAAGTAAGCGTACGATGTGGGTCAGACCGGATGCGTTATTCTCGTGGATCGTGCTTCTGATCGATCAATGCCAACATCTCGAGCGAGATCGACGTCGCGGTTCCCGCGACATCTCGCGATGGTATGAATCGCTCGTAACGCCGTTCCGTACGAATTGTCCTCTTGAATCGCGTACTTGCAGGGCCCCGAACCGTCAATTGCGGATTGACGTATTGGCCCGAGCAAGGTCAATCGACTCAACGACCATTGCGACGTTCGTGTCAACATGGAGATAATTCTATACGAAAATTTACTATGTCTCGTCGTAACGTGCTAACAGATTAGAAACTCTCAGTCTATTTCATTCACGACATTCACAAATTTTGATTAGAAAGATATCAAAATTGCTATGTTTTGTATATGTTTATTTATAGATTATACGAGCAACAATGCGGCGCTTTTTTGGCATGTTTGAATATATATTTTGCTTTTCTTCTAGGCGTACACTTCATAAAACTTCGCATAATGCATACTCTATTCCATTTCATTGATTTAATTGATTTATTAATTATCTGTTCCATTTAATTCTATTTAATTGATTAGAGGTTTCATCTCCTTTTTAATACAGGATACATCCACACCGAAATTTCTTTACAAGTATTTTAAATCGATATTATATAAATTTGAAATACTAAACTATTCACTTTTCGTATGATTGAAAATGACTGGAACTGACACTCGATTGAACTTGGGAAATTTCTACGAAATGTTATTCGATAACGAACTACCTGCCGAGACACGTCTTACCCCGACCTTTATCACCGGCTTAAATATTCCAAATTCAGTCGAAAATCCAAACAATCAAGATCGTGTTCGGTTTTTCACTCGACCTCGATGAATAGTCATTACAGATCAACAATAGTCCAGGTATATTCTCGGAAATTTGGAATTTTTTTTCCTCGTTAGGCTCGACGAATTTTCTCCCTTTTTTTATGTTTACGATCCCCAAACTATTCAGGTATATTTATCCAGGTATACTTGGTATAAATAATAGAAAATTGTGTTGCAAGTTTATTTCACATGAGCTGAGAAAATTTAGTGTGTCCGAGGACCTCCAACCTGATTTTTCGAGAATCGAAAATAGGAAAATCTCAACATTTCAATAAGTGGTAATATCTTTTCGTGTCCTCGACGATATCGACTTCATAATAGGTAATTACTGTAAATATTTGCAAGACGAAATTAATGATTTTAACATCAAGGTCATTATTTCCAAAGCAGCAGACATGTTGAATTTTTTTTTGAATGAGTTTCGACAAATAAACAATTTTTTAAAATGAATTATCTTCATGAATTAAAGTATTTTAAAAACTCATAATTTCTTTAAAGACCTCTGAATTTGCAGTATAATATTCAAAATTGTATGTGGTATCTGAGAGTGTTTTATTATTCAGAAATAAAGATAATTTGTTGTCGAAAATCGCTTTTTTTATTCCTAGAATATCATGAGAGCTAAAACTTTTTGAAAGTCTAGTCGTACACTGAAAACCTAGAAGAGTGTAATTTTTAAACACTTAAGTGTGTTATCTTCTTAAAGATACTTTTTACACATTTAAAATAGTGTAATGTACTCGGGCACGCATTCTTTCACGGTTACGTGTTTTATTCGACACGCTTCTGTGTTTAACATATATTACGCTTATTATCCACGTAAGTAATCTGAACCTCTAGCCAATCGAAACTTTTTTATTGCTTTTTTTTTCTTTTCTGAACAAGTTGCAAAGATGACTCGATTAAAAATTTTATGTAAAATGAAAAAAAAATCATTAAGTAAGTAATCGTGTGTTGAAAAAGCGAAGAAAACTATAATTTTTTGGATCGAATTTTTGGACTATAGTCATTATGAATTCTTTGGTAACACAGCCACGATAATAAGCATCTCCATTAGCTACGTGGAAAATTTCCGATCGAATAACACCTTTTAAAATAGAAAAAAAAACGTTTAATGTCGACATTTGTTGGAGGAGTTTTTTCGAAAATTTTTAACAAGCTGCAACTCGATTCTTGCGCTGTTCCCTTTATTTTCCAAGAATCTTCAAGAATAATTCACACCAAAGTCTATTTCGCTGAGAAGCAAGAAAGATGATTATTTGAAATTTTATGATGGATGCACTAAACCGCAAAAAAACATATTTTTTAAAACAATCGCCTATATAGTTAATTGGAAATTTCTTGCAGAACAAGAAAAAGATAATTAAAAAGTAATCACGTAAAAAAATGATATCCAGTTAATAAAGATAAACAGAAATAAAAAAAATCGTTACAAAATTGTTTTTTTTATTTCACAACGTCGCGACGATTTCGAATGTTCGTTTTACAATGTTCGCGCGATAAGAAAGCGCCGTTATCGCGAAGTTGTCGAAGAAATTGCTGCCGCATTACCATATTGTAAAAAACAAGGTTGAGGGATGGACACGAGTTAAAAAAAAAGAAATAAAAAGTGAAAACCTTGAGCCTCGATCTTGATGGCAATGCGGAAGTTGTTGATTCGTCGGATTCACGCACTCGTCTTCCCTCGGGCGACCATTAATGTCACAGTCGATGCTCGTTCGTGACATTGTTTTCGTCGCTTCAATCAGGGGTCCTTGGAAGTATATTCCTCGGGATTTCTCGGCTTTTCGTATCGCGCTTTAATTGCCCGATGATATACGATTCTCGTCAAAAACGAAATAATATGAATGAGAATTGTTACGTAATGAGAAGAATAAAAAAAAAGAGAGAAAACAAGCGTCGTTTATCGATATCGAGTGAAAAATCAGAAGAGCTTTTCGATTTATTGGCAACTCTGGCGCACTTATCGCGAATATCGCCCTGATAAAGTATATATACAGCGAATTTCTCCAATTTTCGCGCGGGACCATAAAGAAAATGTATAACGTGGAGCCGATATTGCGTCTCGGCTCGGTAACCACTTGGCACGCCTCCACAGTCCCGAGGAAGAAAGGTGAAAGCGAGACGGCAACAATAAGAGTATAATCGCCGAGACTCGTCGACGTTCTCGCGAGGGCCTCGAATTTTCTACGAAACTCAGCATCGTGTACCTTCGTTTTTCGTCTCCTTTTTTCTTCCATTTTTAGTTCTCGAATTTTCTACGAAACCCATCGTACCCTCGTCTCGTCTTCTCATTCCGTTTCCAGTTCTCGTATCCTCTCTCGTTCCGCTTCATCGCGACTCCTTCGTTCTGCTTCTGGAATTCTCGAGGCGGCGCGAGAGCGGGAGGAACGCAACACGCTCGGTGCAAGATACGTGATCGGTGTGTTTACGATAGGATTCGAGAAATGGAAAGTCATGGACACGCCGCGATGAAGACTTTTGTAGTTCATCGGGCACACCGAGTCAACAACCTGATAAAGTAAAGCTTGTGCGGATAGAAACGGATCTCGTCGCGGAATAATCGTCGGAATTCTTTTTTTCTCCGGAATTATCAAAGAATTTCGCGAAAGCGGAAGGAGATCCCGATCTTGAAAAAAAAAATAAATAAAAAGTGCTCGGAGAGCCTTGACGATGAAACGCGATCGTGAGTCACGGCCGCTTTTGTGCCGTTCGAAACGAAACTCGGCTGTATAATTGTCGCAAATTATCCCACGACCGGAAATCTCGAATGCTCAATTGCATCGCGGACACTTTTTTCAATCGCGCACTTTAACGAAGGTAATGCAAAAACTATATATATTTTCCGCCTCTCTCGCCAAACAATAACGACACACAGTAAGATTTACTTCCACGAAAGCGGACACGTTGACAGAATGAAAAACCGATCGATCCTCGCGCTCGAGAGCGTTTGACAGACTGTGAAAACTGAAATAGAATTTGCATTAAACCGAAGCAACATATTTCTTGCGGAGAGCACACAGAGTCGTAAAGATTTTTCGAGCGTCGAGAAGACGAAAAAAAAAATAAAAAAATAAATAACGAGAAACGTCGAGGACGCGCGTGTACGCCACGTGTAGAAAAAAGAATCACGTAACTTTCTCCATATCGTTACAAAAGAATATAACACGGAAGAGCTTCCGGGTGAGCGAACGAAATTGATCGAGGCCGAAAGAGAGCGAGATTGGACGTAAACAGAATATTTTTGACGTAATTAAGACTGCAAGGATATACTGAGGAAAAAAAATGACGATAGCTAAACGGGGATCCTCGTCAACGACGAGACGATCGAGGAAGTTGATCGGCGAGCATCATATTTTATTGGAGTCGCGTTTAAAGATAAAATCTAAATTGCGGAGATTTTAATCTATACGTTTAGCTGATAGATCGGGATGAGCTTGGAGGCTCTGAGAGGCGCGATGACTTTATTGCGCTGGGTTTTGCATGATTTAATTGGTGGCATTTTAATTGATCTCTCTGGATAAAAGAAAAGGAGAAAAGCGGGCGAGAGCAGCGAGCTGCAATTTCATTAACGCGAGCTCGTGCTCCGGCTCTTGAAATTCCCCCTGCGTCAGGGGGCATAAATAGGATCATGCAGCAGGGGGATATATTAAATTGCTTCATCGTCGAGTGTCTCTTTATTCGATGGACGCGTACATCGACGAAGAGTGCGCCATGGGACTCCTCTAAGAATTTCATTGACCACGATTTATCGTCGATTCGCATCGACTTCTATCTCATATATGGGTGTGTTCTCAGCTTCGTAAAAATTACACGCCGGGATCACCAACAACTCGAATTAAACAATTAACCGTTGCGAAATAATCCCCCCAGCCGGCTTGTATCTTTCGGTGCGATCTCCTTTTTTTTTTAATGAGCGATGTGTGTGCACCGGACGATGATAAATCGCGTTACACGCTCGAGGATTAATATCACCTTGCTTAACTTTTATCGTGATTGTATCGAGACGATGTTCTCGCCTCCACGGGACTGAGATAGGATAAAAAGGGAGAGAGAGAGACACTATGATTATCACACGCGATATAATGACAGTTTATCATTACACGAGATACGAGCAACTGCGAACCGATACCCGATTAAAAATTGACGGATCGCACTCGCGTGATTTCCCCTTTTTTCTCGCGAGTCTTCGTGTTTTCACTCTTCCACTCGCTCTCTGTCTCTCCTTTTTTTATTTTTTGAAATTTTTATATTTACTTCATAAATGTAAATATTTTATATTTTTTATATATTATTTATCTCAATTTTTACTTTTAATTTCATATTAAATTTATAATTTTAAATTTATTCTGGATTGTGCTCGCAGCACATTTTTTGGATATTTATAAGTACTAATTAATTATATTTCAAAAGTTATTTCAACAATACATTTATGTTTTTCATTTAATGCTAGATTAAATTAAAGGCTTGCTATAAAAATGAAAACAAAAATTAATAAATTTTAACCTATTTAACTTATTTCCAACAGGCAAGAAATAATAAAACAAGCTCATTTGTTCTTGTTCATTGAACAAGAAATTTCCATTTTATACATGTAGACAAAATTTAAAAAAAAGTGATTGAAATATGCAAAAATCAATATCGATCTATATACAGTCAATTTTTTCATATGACAATTTCGTATGATACCAATTCGTAGCTGAAGTGACATTCTTCCTGAACGAAAAACATCCGGATTATCTTGAATAAATATATATATATTTTTAGAGCTTTATTTTCGGTTCTTCCTTCCTCACAACCGGATGACACTGTTTAAATCAGCCAAGATAAATTGACGAACGTTCCATCTCAATTTCGACCCTTCACCTTTTTTTTCATCGAGCCCAAAAGTTTCGATTGATTTGTCTTTCCTTTTCGAAAGGTCATTCCTTAATCCCGTTTTTCTCACTCGTTGGAAATTGTGTCTTATCAGTTTTTCTTGCGCACATTTTATCAGCTCTTCTAATTGTCTCTATTCACTTCATCCTATCGCATTTTTTTCCTGCTGCGTCACTGTAATTTCCAATTACTTCCGAGAAATTTTTAAAGCACGTAGTTGCCTCTTCGTCGCGTGTTTCTCTGGAATACACGAAAATGTTTGGTACACACTATATGAGTGTACATACTAAACTGCTAAAAATGTTTGGTATATTATGAGAGTGTACCAAACAATGAATATCTCATTTCAGCGAAATCGGTTCAGCTGTTCAATCGTGAGAGAATAACAAATGAACAAACAAACAAATATACGAACTATCTCATTTATACCATATTAGTAAACTAGGAAGTGTAATAACTCACGCAAATCTAAGAAAAGGTAAATTATTGATGTTGCTCCATTCATAAAAATTGGACTCTGACTTTTTGAATCAAAGGATCGCAGAATTTTTCTAAATATCCTAAATAAACGATAAAAATATAGACCTACTTGGCACAAATCACGAAAAATGATTTTATCATTGAGAAAAGAAAGTCATCTCGTCGAGTATGATTAAATGACGAGCGCGAGAAAGATCGAAGGAAGAAAAACATATCCCCATAATTGGACAATTTTTTCTATATTATGTCTCAATAAAATTGTATAGATTATTTTTCATATGCAAAGAAGTTTATTTTTCATAATGTTAATTTATTGTAAAAAAAACTCGCTCAACCCTAGAGACAGTGGGACATTCTACATATTCAAACGTTCAAGTAATTATTTACTAGAAATATTGTCTAAAATTAACACATAAAATGAGTTTTGTATCACTAGAATATCAGACAATAGTTTAGATTCGAATTTGAAGTAAATTTTTTTATTTTTAAAATAAAGATAAAGTGTGAAAAATCGTCCAACTATTGGGACGTTTACCTTTTATTCTTTTGAAGTAAAGAGGCAAGTTATTTTCTCTGATTATGAAAAAAGTATTCATTCATGTTTTCACGTTATCTCGCGTAGTTGAATTTGAAGTAGATTTTTAGTTTGAATATTTTTAAAATAAAGATAAAGTGTGAAAAATCGTCCAACTATTGGGACGTTTACCTTTTATTCTTTTCAAGTAAAGAGGCAAGTTATTTTCTCTGATTATGAAAAAGTATTATTTTTAAAATAAAGATAAAGTGTGAAAAATCGTCCAACTATTGGGACGTTTACCTTTTATTCTTTTGAAGTAAAGAGGCAAGTTATTTTCTCTGATTGTGAAAAAAGCATTCATTCATGTTTTCGCGTTATCTCGCGTGGTTCGCTAAATCGTGTACTCGAGAAAAAAAAGACGCGAGCATGCGAAGTGGGCACAAAAAGGAGCAATAAGAACGGAAGTACGAAAACATTCAAGGTTTCGAAACTTTCCTGTTGACGCGACTGCGGGACGGTTTTTCTCATTAGGGTCGAACGTGTGCGAGCGGTTAACGTTCAGGCTCGATCCAAAGGGCTCGTATTCTCTCTTCGCGCATTCTCCTACACGCATCATCTCGGTTACACGCGTTATCGAGCAATCGAGCAAATCGTCGACATCCTCGTTCTGACATGCCTCGTAAATACGCACAAATCTTCGCGTCCTCGGTGCGCGATCTCCTCACCAACTATTCAAATTTTGCTCCGGAATAAGAAATAATGAATTCTTGAAAAAAAGAAAAAGAAAAAAGCATCCCAATAATAAATGCATCCTCGAGTCGCGAATATGAAATTATCTAAAAATATCTATGGCGGACTAATTTGATGAGACCGAACGAGGTAATCAAGAAAAAATGTCGAGAAAGAAATTTATTGTGCTCTTATCACCCGTTCGCTTGTCAGAATTTTTCTTGTCCAGATGTCGCTAGCGCTCGCGCTCCAAACGACACGAAAATACGTGCAGACTTCGCTTTTATCGTCTCGCTCGAGTTCCGGGAGTATTTTTATCATAATATGATAACGCGGAGCACCGACAGATGCCGCGACCAACGAGCTTGGATAGAAACTATTTTTAAAATCATCCGAGAGAGAAATATACGAGCGTAATCGCGATAAGAGGCTCTTACACTCTTCGATTAATCGTCTTATCTTCTCAACAGCTTTATTATATATTATCGGCGAGAAATAGAGGCGTCAGGTATACATTTCCATCGCAACGAAACTTGTATAGAATAATCGAGGCGGGATCTGACCTCGCGCAAAATTCCCCTCGCGATTGCTGAAAAAATATTGTGATTTCTGTACGAAATCTCATTCTCGCTTTCGTTTTGGAAGGAGGCTCAGAGTCTCGGGAGCTTATTTCGCGAATTAACGAGCCGCGATGAGTTCGACCGGGTCACTCGGTCACTTTTCGCTATCGGCGCTCGCCAGTGCGCGATACAAGCGCCCGTAAAGGTCCACGAATTTTTTAGGGGAATGCAAAATTATCGCCGCACGTTCGACGAGAAAATTTTGCTGCGTCACTATTTTAAACGCTGTCTTTTATTTTTTTCTTCAATGTAACGAGATTGAGGCAACCTTATGCAACTTTGTCGGCGTGGACACGCGGCTGTAATCGAAACCAACGATGAGTGTCCAGCCTCCTTTCTGTGTACATAGGAAAATTGTTGGGCAGAGAAAAATCGTTGCGAAGTTTGAGCCAATCTTACGTCGCTTTTCGTTACAAAACGACGAGTATTTCACAAAAAAAAAAGAGCAGAGAGAAAATTTCTTTTTTTTTCGGAGAATTATTATTTTTAGAAAAGGAGCATTAATGGCCTCGTCGGGTGTGCCAGGATTTTGTACCTGCGAATTCGTAAATTCATTTTTCAACGGTATATATCTGTGACGTCGTTGATTTATGAACGAGATCAAAGATTATGAGGAAAAGAGGATTTTCCCCGTCCGCTGTGATCCTGCTATTAATTATCAATAACGGGAACAGCGCGACGACGAATTTTCTCCGAAGTGACGAACGGCGGTACACGAACAATACTGGGAAATATGATAAATCGGAGAAGAAAACAGGAGGGTTAAGCAAGGATTTTTGGCACATTTTCCGGCTCTTTCTAATTATAGAAATTTCACCTTCGCCGCACATGTAATTTTACATTTCCGCCTCGTTGCATATTGGCTCGACGGCAAGCATTCGAAGTCGCGCGGCTTTAATCAAAATATCATTACCCATGCGATCCCGAACAATTAAAAAGTATAGAGAACGAATGAGAAAAAAAAATGAAAAACAAGAGACAAATAATTTACGTTTTTATTACGTCCAGACGTTCGAGCGAATATGATTGACGCGACTCGTAAATCTCGTCGAGGAAAATAATAGCGATCGAGCGCATCGTTGCACGCCATTTGGTCACGAAATGAAAAAAAAAATGAATTGTAGCTTAAAATACGAATCGAATATTGTTTCTCGTTTCGTGCCCGATCGACGCGAGGAAAATTTCGTACGAAATTAAATCTCTCGGCTCGTATCTGAGATAATAATAATTCGTTTTCTCGCTTCGTGATTTTTTCTTTTCGTAAGATAAAAATGCACGAGTTCTATCCTTGGAAATCTTCCTGTATTCGTGGAACGGTGACTCACTTTTCGTATGCTCTAACTAACAAGCGTATTTATTTTTTGTGTACACGAGTATATATCTCCGTTTCATCACCTTACGGCAAATCCGCGCTGAGGTGCTCCGATAACGAATTTGGGACTTAATTAATTTTCCATTATCATAACTCGGCTCTCTCGCGACGCTTGAGCAAACAGAGACTTCGATTCTCGTGTGGAAACTGCGCAAATGTTTTTTTTTTAATTTTCTGACCCAGTTTTCCTGATGAAGCGAAGATTTTAAGACGAAAGAATGATTTTTTTTTCTATTTTTTTTTCGTGAATTTTCGAAGAGCGAAGAATATTGCGAGCGAGCAAAAAGCTTTTGGGATGAGGGTGAGAAGAAATTTTGAGGATTCGAAGTTCGCGGTCGGACGATGACGAGAGTCGAAACGATGAGAGAAAAGTGCGCACCTGGCGAGCGAAGGTCAAGGATCCCGCGTGCGAAAGGGATTTCGAAATCGGAATAAAGGAACGGGGGGACGCGCTCGCGAGAGTCTCGACTCTTGGACGATGTCCACGCGGCGACGTTTATTTTCGAGCCCTCTCCCGCCCGTCTCCGATATGCGAATAACGAGCGCGAATATCGGCGAATAAATTTGCTATAATCCCAATCACATTTTCGGCATCGTCGATATACGCGAACGCGAATCGAACGTCACTTCGAGCTCCCGAGAAAACACGCGCGCGCAGATACCGCCCCCCCCCTTTTGGATTACATTTCTTCTTGTGCCAATGTTTCTAATAATGGAAATGGAGTAAGAGTTAATGTACCAATCATATTATAAAATATATAATGTACTCACGTGTGCCTCTCATTCATATTTCGCTTGGGAAAAAATAGAATCGGAGCGATCATTTAATTAAAGTTGTTATAAGTATTCAAAAAGGTGATTAAGAAAATCAGTTTTTTGGCTTGTTCAATATGAATTCTTTGATTTCGTTACAAGTAATTGGCATTTTCGTTATCTACGGAAAATTTCCGATCGAATAGGCACTTTAAATCGAAAAAATAAAATTTCAAGAAATTTAGTGAATTCCACTGGGTCTCGTGGACCTAAGAAAATTTCAATTAACGATATATTTTCTTTCTCTTCACCAAATCCACTTTATTAAGTGTGATTCTTCAAGTTTTTTGTAAAACGAAGCGAATGGCGTTGGAATCAGATTAATTCATTAATTTTTCAAAAAGTTATAACCTCTTGAAGATTTTTGAAAAAATGGAAATATACCTTAAAAAATTCGCAAAATTTTTTGAATTTTTTTTCTCGATTTTAAGAGCCTATTCGATCGGAAATTTTCTGTAGATAACGAAAATGCTACTTATTCGGAGCGCAATCCAAGAATTTGTATTGAAAAATTCAAAAAACTGATCGCAAAGTTAGCTTTTTCGATTTTTCAATATAAATTCTTCGATTTCCCCATAAATAATTATCATTTTCGTTATCTACGGGAAATTTCTGATCGAATAGGCTCTTTAAATCGATAGAAAAAAATTTCAAGAAATTTGGTGAGTTCCACTGGGTCTCGTGGACCCAAGGAAATTTCAATTAGCGATATATATTTTCTTTCTCTTGACCAAATGTACTTTATTAAGGGTGATTCTTAAAGTTTTTTGCAAAACGAAGCGAATGGCGCAGGGATTTTGTTAATTCGTCAATTTTTTAAAAAGTTATGACACCTTGAAGATTAAAAAAAAATTGAAAGGGGTATATAGGACTACTTTAAAATTAAAAAGATTCAATTTTCTCTCGCATGAATTTTTCTACGATTACCTAAGCGGTGTCGACTTTTGAGGTATAAGTGCCCCTGTATTGGTTTTTTTTTCTCGGAAAAAGTGTCATTGGTATATTTGTAGTAGTGACTTGCACATTTTATGCGTCAGCGACGAAAAAGTGAGAAAACAAGCGGAGAGATATCTCGAGGAAAGCGAGATAGAAAAATGTGGGAAAAGGGACGCGTTGCGGAGAAGCGCAAACAGTCGAAAGGAAGATTTCCGTCTCGCCAGACGTCAAGCTCTGGCCCCTCGTTTCTTCTCGACCTCTCCTTTTTTCTCCTCCATCCATGACGAACGGCCAGACCAAAAGTGACGTGGCACCAACTGCGCAGTTTTCCAAAAAAAAACCTTTTGATAATCCTGCCGATAAGAGGCTTTGAATTATATTCCCTTTGCTATGTTTATAAAGCAAGCGTTTCTTTTCTAAAAATACTCGAGTTGCCATGTCGCTGTGAATATTTTTAGAATAAAAAAAATCGAAATAAATTTGGTTGTGATATTACCAATTATTATTTACATAAAGAGAAATATACAAAAAGTTTCCATAAAATCTGGAAACTCATAGTCTGATAACTCTGAAACCTTTTATTGAATTATTTTTATGATTGGTAGGATTATTGACACATGTCGAAAGAAAATACTAAGAATGTAGCAACTTCTTATCTTTTTTTGAAACACCTCCCATTAAAATTCAATTAAAATTGTCAATTAGAATCTCATTTCGTATATAATTACTATGTTTTATTTTTAGCAGTGCTGTGAATAAAAAACAGGTTTCAGAAAGATCAGAAAATCGAGTTAATATTTAAATTTTTCTTTCTAATGTATTCTAATAATTTATTAATTTTATGTTGAAAACACTATTTTTTTATGATCGTCAAAATTATCGGAATTACTGCTTTGTAAGTAAAATCGTCAAAATTTCTAAATAGTTATGTACCACAGTACAATTAAAAATAGTAATTTTTCGTATTCTCTCAATGCGTACATTTTTGAAGTTTTCCACATTCAAAAGATCGTTGTCGGGCAAAAAGCTTCCTAAAATCACCATGGGAAGCGCGGCTGTAGTTCCAGTGAGCTTGCGAAGTGTGAACACCGAAGCAAAGTGCAAAAGTCTCGAAGTGCTAATTGGCCGTAGACGACTCGTAGAATTCGCAAATTCTCGAGTATTTATTCACAATAAAAAAAAGCTTTCAAAAGCACACATTTGGGAGAATTTCAAAAGCTTCACACACATACGTACGAGTCGCACGCATGCCTGGAAAAAGATAATTCTCGAGATAACACACGAGCAGGGAGGAAACAGGGAATGGGAGATAAAGCGTTAGAAAGAGTAGGGGAGCGAGTGAGATAGAAAATGAGAGAGGAGAAAATCGAAGGAAGATAGAAATAGAAAAAGAGATAGGAAGAGGCAGAGGGCTAAGCAAGAACGAAATGGGAAACGTAGCGACGAAACGAGCGTGATAATTCAAGCTCGTGACGATTTTAGTCCAGTAAAATAACTACATAATTGTTTCGTATAATAAAATCGTGGAAATTTCCTTTCAACAACTCTATTTGTATCCCTTGAAAAGTTTTAATCCAAAGTTGAGTTTTCTTGTCATTTTAAAATTCATTTTCACGCAAATATCTTGAGAATTGTTGGTCATACGAAAATAGTCATCGATATCTTTTTCATAGAAAATATAAATTTTTATCATATTTTTAATAACTTTTTTCTGTACAACAAATATTTAAAATAATTTACAAGCAAAATTTCAAACGAATATTTTTACACTATTTTGCTCGCAACTTTTTAAATATTCGATGTACAGAAAATTTGTAAATAAAAAAAAGTGCAGAGAATAACGTTTTTTGCACACAGTGCGATCAACGCTTTTCCAAAGGTGATGTCGTAGATGTACCACGTGACACGTGAGCGCGCAAGATAGCCACAAAACGCGATTCGCTAAAACATGAAAATTATTGATATTACGTCAAAATCCAAAGATCAGCTCATTTTTGCCATTAACCTACGTGTGCTCAAGAAATCCTATTCTTATAGACAAAGAATTGAAGATTTTTTAACGAATCGCGTTTTCCAAGTGACTGTGGGATCATCGCCTTAAAAAAATGTCAAGATGGCAGTAAAACGGATCACCACCTCTTCCGGATTTAACCTTTTCGAGGAATTTCAAAGAGAACTGCGCGAGCGAGAGCGTTCCACGATTTTTTATTACAAAAAATGGTGCTTTTTCGAGCTAGTTTAACTACAGGGCGAGCCCGAGAACGAGAGAGCAAACAAACGACGAAGAACGGAGATATGGAACAGCGAACGGGAGCGAGCGAGAGAGGTCGCTCGGCTCACGGACGTCGATGGCGCTTAGCGCGCCCGTCGTCGTTGCGGCTGTGATGCCATCGAGTGTCGGTGCTCTCGGTGTGTGAGCGACAGAGAGGCTTCGCCACATTCGCGCGGCGTAACAACAGAGCGCGATATCTCGCGTCCGTGTGTAATCGAGTTATCGGCGTGTGTGCACCGCGTGCAGGCCTGCCCCGATGAGCTTCGCGAACACCCTCTCGCGTCGACGTTGGGAGACGCGGGCCGGCGGCGGCCCGATGGTGGGGGAAGCGGCCGAGGGAGGCAAAGACGAAGCGTTGAAAAAAGGCAGCGAAGAGACGACGAAGAAAAAAAAAGAGCCGAGTGGCAGTCGTCGTAGTTGCCGCAGCGAGTGAGAACGAAGCGTTCCCGCAGTTCGTTCTCGCCGAGTTTGCCGTGAATTTTCACTCTTTCCCGTGAATTTACGTTCCTCGCCGTGCCGGCTGCTTTTATCGTCTTTCTCGTCGTTAACTTCGAGCGCGCCCGCCGAAAAACCGGCCATCGTCCGAAGATAAAACCCGAGGAAAAGTAAACCCCCGTGTTTTCCTCGTCGCTCGTTCGCCCGAGGTTTAAACACCGATTTCGCGACTCGCCCGAATATCTCGAGCAATCGCGACAGAGCCGGAATAAGGAGCGAGCACACGCGGTCGAGCGCCGGAAAGAACTCTCAAGAGCGCGCGAGCGCGCTCGTGTGTGTGTGTGGTTTTATCAGAAAGCGAGCAGCACCGGGTAAACCGTGCCCGAACGAAACGGATAATCGCCGCGTGCCGAGTCGACAAAGTGTGCAACGGACGATCGAAATTTGAGCGAGATATTTATCGGGATTCGGAACAGAGAGAGAGAAATAAAAGAAAAGCGAATGTCTTTCATCTCGTCGTCGTGGAACATTCGTCGGAGAAGAACGAGAGTTAAATCCCGGTGTCGGAGGTAGTGACGCGAGGACGATCCAAATTTGTACATAATTATAAATACCTATACATATATATATAAATATACACATAAATATATATCCAGTCTACAAAAATTCTCTCTCTCACTCTCTCTCTCGCTCTTCGACGGAAAAAGGGGAATAGAAGCGGAAGAGTATAAAACGCGAACGAGAAGGAGAAACGGGGAACACACACATATAAACGAGAACAACGTCGTCTGCTTTTTCGTCATCGGGTTATTCGTGCTTCTCAAGATACACGTACACGCGGCGAGCAACACTCTCGGGCACGGCCGCGAGAATAAAGTAACAAATATATGTGTGGATGAGAAAAGTTTTGCGACAAGAGCCAAGAACGCGAGATAGCGAGACGTCTCGGTTTTGTAGCGCAGCCGCGAATTATTATCGCACGGAGAAAAGATTGACCAAGGATCGCTTCGACGCAGAGAGAGATTCATTTATTCTCGTCCGTGATTGGCTTAGGTGACGGATTATTGAGAAATTTGAGGGTAAAATAAATAAGTAAATAGATAGGAGGTGCAATGAACGGAAGGCAACAAGCGAATGGTGAGAATCGGGGAAGAAATGGCCACGTGCTGGTGTGGGAACAGCCGGGTCTCGAAGAGACCGATAGACGACCACACAGACAGCGAGGTACGTCCAGATTATATTTTCTTCGTTCTTTTCCTTCCACGCCTATTCGTCGACGAATAAATCCCCGCCCCATAAGAGCGACATTACGTCCGAGAAACCTTCCCGAACACCCGGCGATCGTACCTTTCGGTAAAAATAGGTTGTGAGCGACGAAAATATCAATTTTGAGATTTCTTCGATAAGGTAAACGTCCCAATAGTTGTATATATCCCAATAGTTAGACAATTTTCGCTATATTCTTATTAATATTTCAATTATTTTTTTATCAATAGAATCATATTATTTTTCATAATGTTAATTTATTGGAACAAAATTCGCTCAACCCCAGGTCGATTTTCTGTCCAACCATTGGGACATTATGCATATTCAAACGTTCATTTATTTTCTTAGAAATATTATTTAAAATTAATACATAAAATGAATTTTTAATTGCTAAAATATCAGACAATAGTCAAGATGTGAATTAGAAGCAGATTTTTTCGTTTGAATATTTTTTAAACAAAGATAAAGTGAGAAAACCCTTAGCTGTTCAACTACTGGGACGTTTACCTTAGATATTTACATCGTGAGCGGAGAGAGTCGGTCGAAGACTCTGATCCGAGTGTCACTGTCGATCTCGAGCTATTGTTGTTTTTGGCTCGTTTCGGCGTCACTTCAGTGCGACCGGGAATTTGCCTGTTATCTACATAAAAGTCTTTTTTGCGCCAGAGTCGTCGCAAAACGTTTTGAAAAATAAATTTTTGATAAAATTTCAATCAACTGCTCATTATATCGATGCTACCAGATTTTCGGAAATTCATGCTTGGACGATTAGCATATCGAACGAGAAAGAATCCGTTGCGCGCGCATCTTTTTGTAACTTGAAACTCCTAGCGGCTTTTTCACGAACCTGTAAACATCGGGAGAAAGAGCGCAGAGCACTGCTTTTTGCTCGCATTCACGATTGTTCGCGAAACGACGGGGTTTAGCTCCCCTAAGAGGGAGATTACGCTTGCGGCGTTTTTCACCGTGGCAACGGTGAAAAAAAATAAAAGAAATTTATGCGTATTCTCGGCGAACGCATACACGAGACGAGAGGTAAGGAAAAAGCACGTGCACGCGCTCAGCCGGTCACGTGGTCGCCGGCCAGCCGAGAATTCCACTTCTTCAGGCGCGCCGCGTCCTCTCGCGCATGTCACGGAGAAATTTCTCTCTCCCCTGCTCCGCGGGAGGCCCGGCTTAGCCTTGTTAACCGCAACGAGTTATAACAACAATAGTATACTAATTGATGCTCCGTAAAATTTTAGGATGTCTATCAAAGAAATCAATCATGCTAGAAATACGTGTTTTTAGGATCAAGCGATAGGAAAAGTTCCAAGTTACAAAATGCGCACAAAATGCTCTTCCCGACGTTTTAACGAAAATATTTGAGATTGAAAATTCGATTTTTAACATTGAGTAGATGCGAGAACACAATTCTGTACCTTTATTTTCAAAAAGCAATTGTTTTGCACATGAGTGTCTCTTTTCAAAAACTATTTGTTAATATTAAACATTTTTAAACCTGTAGGACAAAAAAAACTTGAGGTTACGGGCCTTTTTTTATTAATTATATACGATAAATGACGATAAACTGTTATTCAGAGCTCTATATAGTAATACCCCAAGCATTAACAAGTTTCCTAACTTTAATCAAAACAACAACTTTAATAAAAGTTTTAATGTTACTAAATATACTTATCACCACGATAATTCTTCATTCCTAAAAATTTGACCCTTTAATTTAGTATGCTTTAATTAAAGTAAAAAGCATGTTCAAAAAAAATTGTATAAAGTATAATAAAGTATAGTTTAAATTGTACAAATTCAACTCGACTTGAAAAACATCATTTATTGTTGCTAGTCCCCGAAATGTTGACTTCGTCATCATCGACGATACTGCGCCACAATGGCAGCAATCTTGTGTACGAATCGAAAGATTATGAAATTAGGGACGAGGAAACTATAGAAACTTTAGATTGCTCCGCCCAATGTTTCCCGAGCAACCTGGGGGGCTCATTGTCAAATAATATATCCTTAGAAAATGGGTTTTTCCATGCATCGAGTCTCCATTCACGTCTTTGTAAATGAAAACAATCGGGAGTGGAAAATGCAGCGAAAACGACCGTACAAAGAATTTCTCTTACCTTACTCTCCATGCGAGGCTTCTCCGAATATCCAAACATTGTCCCGCGTCGTTCCATTTTCAGCTTGCGCGAATTCCGACGTGCCGCGCGAGCTGAGAAATCATCGAAAATTTGGCGTTGGAGCGTTTTTTTTTAAGGTTATGGAAGATTTTTGTCGTTGCGCGGAACGAGTCGACCGGGCAAGGACGTCGAGGAGGAGGCTCGTCGGCTCTCCTCTCGCCGGCACGTCCATTCTCGGGGGTCGGGTGGATCGTCAAGGCGAGATCCGAGCCCTCGGCGAGATTTTTTATTCTTCTCGTTAGCGTCCGCGAGCGATTTTCTCTTCTTTACGAGGCACACGAAGTGTGTGTAGTTTGTCGGCGCTTCTGCAGAGCGCGCCCCTCTCCCGGCGAGACAGACCCCTCGGGTATATCGAATGCCCCGACCGGAATCGACTTTTGTTTCCATTCAAAGACACACACCCTCTTATTCCCTCTTATTCTTCGCCCCGATCTTTTCTCCTCGGCCCTCGTTACCGGGAAGGTACGTCGTCTCGCGAATTGTTCAAACTCAACGGAAAAATTTGCGCAGCTGCGCAGGCCGTTCCGAGAACCGGGCGACGATTGGACGAGTCTCGTCACGTGACGAACTTCGGTAGACGCACAGAGATAGCGAAATTAATTAATCCACACACGAATAAACTCGGAATAATATTGTACAGCACGAAAAAATAATTTAGATTGAGTCATTAACGCGAAACGGTGTCGTTTTTCGATGCGTGACGTCACGATGCGCGTTCACGTGCGCCGCTCGCGCGACGGGCCCGTGCGAAAAATATTCTCTCTCTCTCTCTCTCTCTCTCTCTCTTCTCGTTCGCGCGTATAAATCTATATACCTGGCTCTGCACTCGTCGTCGGTAGACGCCGCGCGTTTATTAGCATTGCGTTGCATGAATAATCGATCGCATAAGAATATTAGTTTTATAACGTTTCATGCTCGTTATTACTGAATTTACCTGCAACATGCGTTCGTCGCGTTATTACATCACACGATCGCACAATGAACAATGCGCGATTGCGATGATGTTCGCAACATAAACCGCGGAAAATGAGAGACGCTGAGACAGAGATAAAACGAGCACGGGCTATTTCCAAGCGGTTTACCACGTGCTCGGCGGATGGCGTGGCGAACGTTCACGAGCGCTCCCGAACTCGTTCACGGAAACGCACGTTCGTCCTCGAACCCTGACTCATCAACGTCCGATCTTCTCTCTTTCGCTCTCGCGGTCTCGTTATATTTCATTATCGCAAAATAGCCAGGAAAACTGATTGCAATCTCTTCGCCAATCTAACAATAAGCATGAATTTATTACCGAGGCACTCATTTTTTTTTTTTTTTCGGAATTCTCAACAAAATTTTATCGTGTCGGACGAAAATTCAAAGAATTCGACCACTTGGGGATATCAATAAACGTGTCATTATTTCTTGAATCGGAGAATGATTTTTTTCATTAAATTATTCACGATGAAAAATCTTATTACAGGAATTAATAAATCTCGGAAGATTTATTTTTCAAAAATAATTGTATTTTATGGAAAAATGGCCACGTACGAAAATAATTTATCAATTTATTTTTAATTTATCAATCTTGTTACAAGAATTATTAAATCTCAGAATATTTTACAAAAATAATTATTTTATGTAAAAATGGCCACGTACGAAAATAATTTATCAATTTATTTTTTAATTTATCAATCTTATTTCAAGAATTATTAAATCTCAGAATATTTTACAAAAATAATTATTTTATGTAAAAATGGCCACGTACGAAAATAATTTATCAATTTATTTTTAATTTATCAATCTTATTTCAAGAATTAATAAATCTCAGAATATTCATTTTCCTAAAATAATTTTGTTTTATGTAAAAATGGCCACGTACGAAAATAATTTATCAATTAAACATTTTGACAACTGTAGAAAAAACTTGAGTTTACTGAAATTGTAAATTGTGATAAGTCATCGATAAAAATCAACTTTATTGGCTGTCAAAAAAAAAACGACTTTATAATAAATTTTTTTACATTATTCAATACGATAATTCTTAATAAGGGAAAAATAAAAACTTAGCCTTCTCCGATTCGAAAGAATAGCACGCTTAAATGAATCTTAAAAAGTATTCATCTCGAGACATCTTAAATTATAGTCAGAAAGAAATTCAAAGAAAAAAACCTATAAAAATGAACTTGTTGGCGAATCTGAAGGAAAACACGATTTTCACTTTCTGTCAATTATTCACGCGCCATCGGACGAACAAGATCTCGTATTGGCATGTTTTGCAGAACAATGGACGAGAATTTGGCAAAGTACACTAATGAGTTGAAAATACAATTTTGCCAAACAACAAATTTTGTCTGGCATTTAAAAAGCCACAAATAACGTCGAAAACCATTTTCACATGATGAATTTAAACCCTCGACACGATTTTCCATTGCGAAGAATTTTTTTATCACTCGGCTACAAAATTCTTCGCGTTCGATCGGTAAATATTTAACACTCGATAGAAAAATAGAAAAGTTATATTTAAATGTTATAGACGAGAAAACGCAATGAAAATTCTAGGCCGATGGAATGTCACTCGATGCTTGCATATTCATTCCATGTTTTAGTGCATGTCTCGTGATATAATTGCTTGAACGTGCCTCCAATGAATTTAACTTTTATCGAATATTTTTATATAGCTGTCTCGTGCTAGGGAGACGCTCATCGGCATATGTCCACTCGAGAAAAGACTGTAATTGGCAAAATGCCACTGTAACCGAGTGGAAGAGCTGGCAATTCGCGTTAGCATCGTAATCCAGACTCGTCAGGAACTCCTACGCTTTTTTTTTCGCTATTATTAAACGTCCTAATGTCGATGTCGTGAAAGTATTATAACATATATAAATAGCTCGCGATGCGAAGTTGCGAATAAAATTCACATCGACGCGCGACCTTCCAAAAAATGAACCTTTCACTGACTTTACTTCTTTTTTTTTCATTTTTTTCGAAATTTCATCAAATGAAGAATATTATCGTAATAAAAACGTTTTTATTTCCAGTCTAGAATTCTCTCTCGAATATCGTCAACGAATATTCCGCGATGTTTGTGCGAAATGTTTTATCTAATTTCTTTTTTTTTCGCTCCAACTTATCCGCGGGTGTGTCTGCGTCAGTGCGAAATGAATTACATAATTGTATCTTTGGTAATAATAATTTTTTTTGTCTCGTCGACGTTGTCGGCGCATCGGTGACTGTGATTTTCAGGGCCAAGTCGGCGAATATCGTTGGAACATGCTCTCGCGTCCCGCGGGTTAATCCGGGTCAATCGCGTGTCGCTCCTTCAATCTCTTTTCCTCCTTCAGCATAATTTATCGAACGAATCACGAGGGCAGCGAATAAAAAAGGCTTCCTCTAAAAATTCTCTCGTTGAAGCCTCTTTGCATTGTTGTTTTTTTTTTCTTCTTTTTCAAAGTGGACCCGAGTTATTTTTCTCAGCAAAAAAGTGACGCGCTCGCGACGAGCGAACTGGACAAAAATAATCGCCCCCGTTGTCGCGTCGAAGCTCGCGTTATCGCCGCTTCACTCCGGGTGAGCGATGGATCTTGCCATTTCGCAACGGTTATCGCCAATCGGCTAACTCGCCGAGCGAGAATTCCGACGGCCGTGGATTTTTAAAATGATTCTCCAACGCCCGATCTCGCAATAACGTGAGATGCGATTTCTTTTCGCTTTTTAATCGTCCCTCCGCGCCGAGCAAGATTGTCGAGCGAAATGAGACTGACTCATTGTTATCGTTCATAAAACGCAGCGGAATTGTTTGTGGAAATTTTGCCGGCGAGATTTTACCTCCCGACGATCGCATTCGCTGAATCGCGACGCTGAAATTCGAAAAATGTGCTCTGTCAACGAAAAAAAAAGAAAGAAAAACGATAAAAAAATTGCAATAAAAATAAATACAATCACATAAAAATATTCGTCGTCGATTATTTCGATTCCAAGCTTTTTTTATTTCGATTCCAAGCTTTTTATTGCTCTTCATTTGTCAGTAATAAATGTGACCTTATGCTTAAATGTGGAGCGTACGATATTCGCGATCAATCGAGCTCGTAGGTAGCTCCAGTCTAATTTCATTTAATCAGAAACAATAATCGGCTCGTTCTCATATTCCTGATGTTGGTTACAGCGATGATCGGGTCACGTCACATGGTGACCTTTATGCTTTTCCTGGGAATGGCGAACGCCTACGTTATGCGTACCAACATGTCCGTCGCGATCGTCGCGATGGTTAATCATACGGCGGTCTCCGCAACCCATCACGACGATCCCCACGACGTCGCCGACGAGTGCGGACTCGGAACCGCCGAGGAAGCCAACGATCCGGTAAGATTTTTTATACATTTTTGTCAATAATTAAATTTTTGTCAACCAAAGATAAATCAGCCAAGAGTTAATTGACGCGAAATAATTAAAAATAATTCTCAAGTTTTTAAAAAGTATTAAAAAAAAACATATGTATTTGCAAAGTAAAGAGGGTCAGAAATATATGCTTGCAAAATGAATGGAATCCTATAAAATTTTGTGAAATTTTGTTGTTTCAACAAAATTTTGGTTTAATTAACTGAAATTTTTTTTGATTCAACCAATATTTTTTCTCAATGTATATTAAAAAAGACACGAGGCCTCTAATTGATAAATCGCATTGACTATTGGCTAATCTCTACTCAATAAAAAAAATTCAACGTGCACTGCTTTTGAAATAATGACCTTGATGTTTGAATCATTCATTTCGTCTCGCAAAAATTTTGAGGAATTACCCATTATAAACTCAATTTCATCGAGAACACGAAAATATATCGCCACTTGAAATTTTTAAATTTTCCTATTTTTGATTCTCGAAAAATCAGGCTGGAGGTCCTCGAGCATGCTAAAATTTCTCAGCTCATGTAAAAATATTCCTAAATAGTGTGAGGATCGTAAACGTTAAAAAAAAGAGAGAAAATTCGTCGAGTGTAACGAGGAAAAATTTTTTTTCAAATTTTCCTTAATCACCCTGTCATTAATTATTTCGATGGTGATTGGTCGAGATCGAGTCAAAAACCGAAAATGATCGGTTAATTGATTTTTAATTGCTCGGATTAATTGTTCGGATTTTCGACTGAATTTGGAATCAGTAGCTCGGTAGAAAGTGTCCGGGTAAGACGTGTCGTGTCTCCCCAGATAGTTCGTAGAAATAATTCAACAAGTTCAATCGAGTGTCAGTTCCAGTGTAATTTTGAATTATACGAACAGTGAATAGTTTAGTGTTTCTAATTTATAATATTGTTTCAAAATACATTTTAAAAAATTATCGGTGCAGATGTATCCTATATAAAAAAAAGGTGAATCAATTCTCATCATGAATGCAATATGCGAATAAGTTGTATAAAGTAGGCGACTAGAAAAACAGCAAAATATCAATATAAACATGTCAAAAAAGCAGTCACGTTGTTGCTCGTAACTGTAAAAAGTATACTTTGCAAAGTAGATAAAATCACAAAAAAAGATAAAACCGCTCAGAAATTTATACACTTTCCAAATAAATAAAATATATTTTCAATAGAGATGAAATCGTACAAAAAAATCTATATATTCACAAAATAAATGAGAAATAACTTAAAAATTAGTCTGGAAACATAGATAAACAATTATTCTTGTAAAATAAGTAGAATAACTCGAAAAAGATTGAAAGTTGATAAAAAAAAAAATTTAATATTAAAAAATAATAAAATAAAAATAGCTCAGGAAGTATGTTTGAAGAGAACAAATAAAAGAGACGCGAAAAATAACTTTCAGAGCGCTGACGGTGAATTTGTCTGGGACTCGACGATGCAAGGGTATCTTCTGAGTTCCTTTTTCTACGGCTACGTGATAACGCAGATCCCGTTCGGAATACTGGCGAAGCGTTTCGGCTCGAAGTACTTTCTGGGTGTGGGCATGCTGATAAACTCGGTGTTCGGGCTCCTCGTTCCGATCTCGGCCCACTGGGGATTCGGTTGGCTGATAGCGGTCCGTTTCATCCAGGGACTCGGCGAGGTAAGTAACTCACCGTCCAAAGATCAAAACAAGTTCTAAATGAGTGCGAGACGAAGAGAAACAATGTTTCAGCAGGAATGTATGTGTCGAGTCGGTACTGGGTAATAAGAAATAAAAATAAAAAAAAGAAACGATGAACAAACGAACAGATCGTTTAATCAGCCTTCGTAGAGCGCGAGATACTTTTTTTTCTTGTTTACACACTTTTTTTCCTCATCTTCGTGTTCTATTTTCAAACAAGGAACGAGATAAAACGAGCCACGGGGCTCTTTCGTAATATTTATCTCGACAATTTGGCAATTATCCGTAACTGTTGATCCGCACGGGCGACAAAAGTTGAATAATATTGTGAAATAGGCACTCGCGCGAGGATTACGATTCGTGAGATATTGTGACGATATTCCGTGACGTGGGTATACAGAATGCAAGTTCGAGGATATTAATTTTCGGAAAGATCTATTGCAAAAGATGAGTGTAATAAAGAACGAATTAAAAAAAAAAGAAAAAATAAAATAAATAAATAAAGTGGACGCGAAATGTCCCTTTTGAAATGTTTGTTAAGAATACAGTCGTGTGTGAACGCTTTTTGATTGTACGGGTGTATTTCCTCCCCCTAGGAATGGATTATCCCTATTGCAGGGTCCGATCGTGCCATGTACGCACGCAATGCTGGCCAAGTGGATACCGCCGAATGAGAGGAGCAGGATGGGCGCTTTCGTTTATGCCGGTAAGCCAACGATCAATTTCGAACGATCCAACTCGCTCGAAATTTTGCTCTACTCGTGAAACAGTAGCCTGACACCGAGAGAAAGAGATCGCGCGATTATTCTTGGGCCTCGGGTTCGTGCCGTCGTGTGTGTCCCCCCCGTACACTACCGATGCGTGTCCAAATTTCACAGATGAGACAATAAGACTATCCGGTTCGATCAATGCCTCCTCTATGCCGTCCAACACGGGATTCTGCATCTGTGGACCTCTGCAACCTTTTTATTCACATTTTTACTATTTGTTTTCAATTTTTATTCTTCTTCTTTTTTTTTTTCAATATCACTATCAATACAAGAAAAACACGCGGGCGTATTTATATCAACGAGAATTGTTCACAATTGTTGCAGTATTTCGAGACAGTTATTGTCAAAAAATTACAAGAGATTCATCAATATTGCTGATTTTCCATTATCAGTACTTTTAAATTGTTAGCAATTCTTTTTAAAAATGATTCAAGTCTTGAAAACTAAGTAGATGACAAAAATTGCACGTTAACAAATTGTAATTTGTTTTCATTTAATGAAAAAAAATTAATGTTGGAATGATTTTATACTAAATTTTTTGCTCCTTGATATAAATGCATACGATACTGAAAAGGTGTTTGGGAAGGATCGACCAAATTATGCAAAATATTTTGTAATCTGGTCGATAGCTTCTCCAATGCTTTTACAAGTAAAATTCGTGTTTTTCTGTGCCGGTGAGAAAAAGTCAGGTTTTTCTGTTCTTCGAATCGAGACTCACGTGCGCCCTACTAATGACGAATCTTTTTTTTTCGATTTTTGTTTCTTTTTTTATGGAATCTAACAGGCGCACAGTTTGGAACGGTAATATCGATGCCACTGAGCGGTCTTCTCTCGAAGTACGGATTTTCCGGAGGCTGGCCCTCGATATTCTACGTCTTCGGAGCGGTCGGAACGATCTGGTGCATCGCCTTCCTCGTACTCGTCCATGAGGACCCCGAATCGCATCCGAGTATTCCCGAGGATGAGAAGAAATACATCCTCAGCGCTCTTTGGGGAACGGCTGGAGCTTCCGTTAGTTTTTATTTTATTATATTATATTTTCCTCTTCGTTGAAGCAAATATTCATTTTTTTAAGGTCAAAAGTTTTTATTTCAATTTATCTCCATACCATGTGGTTTTAGAGCTTAAGTCAATTAAGAAAAGTTGTTGCTAATTGTTTCAAGAACAACATACTCGCTACGTACGTACGAAAATTTAAAAATTCATAATTTAGGATTTTTTTTAACTTGAGGAACCTTCTTTTAAGTACAATAAAGAGATGTGTAAAATTTTAAAAAGGTTCACCATCTAGATTTCAAAATATTTAGGATTGAAAATGGCAATATTTAACACAGGCTCTTATGGGAGATCACTGAAAATAGGAATTTTTAACAGTAAATATCTCAATTTCTACGTGATGAAACCTTTTAAAATTTGGTACGCATATTGGTAACGTATCAAAGAATGGCTGTACCAATTTTCAACAAATTTCTAAATAATCTCTAAAACTACAGAACTACCTGAACATTCGAAAAAAAGCAAAAATCATATCGATCCACTGTTTTGTTTCACAGTCCCCGCCAGTTCCATGGAAATCGATAGTGACGTCTTTGCCCTTCTGGGCCATTCTGATAGCCCACATGGGCCAGAATTACGGATACGAGACTCTCATGACAGAACTGCCAACGTTCATGAAGCAGATTCTTCACTTCAATATCAAGGATGTGAGTTATCGACGCGAAAACGATAACGAGGCGTTAAAAGTTAGCGACGATGTCTTTTATTTTGGTATCGTTCTTTTCTCTGTCAACAGAACGGTCTCGTTTCCGCTTTGCCTTATCTCGCAATGTGGATTTTCTCGATGGTTATCTCGCACATAACCGACTGGATGATCTCGAGCGGACGATTCAATCACACGATAACGCGCAAGATAATCAACAGCATCGGGCAATTCGGGCCGGCGATAGCGCTAATTGCAGCCTCTTTCACCGGCTGCGACAAATGGCTGACGGTTGGGTTACTCACCGTTGGCGTTGGCCTCAATGGTGGAATATATTCCGGCTTCAAGGTCAACCATCTCGACGTATCTCCGAGATTCGCGGGCATACTCATGTCCTTCACGAATTGTCTCGCCAATCTGGCTGGACTTCTCGCGCCGATCACAGCTGGTTACATCATCGTTGGAAAGGTACTGAAAATAATCAATTTTGTCTAATGAGCGATGAAAAATCAAGAGAACTATATTTCAAAATTGATAAATCTCGGATTCAATCGTTTTTTTTGTTTTCAGCCGACCCAGGCTAAATGGCGAATCGTCTTCATGCTCTCGGCCGTGATTTACATCGCCTGCGCGACGTTCTACATCGTATTCGGCTCGGGGGAGAGACAAAAATGGGACAATCCGGACAAGGATGAGGAGCAGAAAAAAGCGAAGAACAAAGACAGCGAAATTGGACTTAAGAGCACGAACGAGACGCAGCATTGATTGTAAATAAGATGATTGATACACGGTGAACACGATACACGAAAAAGAGGTACACACGGGCTGTGTAAACTTCAGGAGCGAGAGAGAGAGAGAAAAAGAGAGAGAGAGAAAAATGAAGAAACAGTTCAGTCGGCTGTTTACTCTATTTCATACACGCATTCATTCCCTCCAGATTGTTAAGGCGAGATTTAGAAATAAAAGAGCAAAAAAGTTGATAACGGATAAGAGAGGACGCTCTAAACGGGTGCGATCTAGATCAATTGTTTCGTCTTGGTAAGTTTTTCGTAATCACAAATGCCAATGTCCTGTCTGATCTTCGGATTATAATTTACGGAAAAAAAATGTGCAAAACGAAAATATGGAAAAAAAAAAACAAAAATCACAGATCCTGTCGTCCGAGCTGGATTCGACGAATCCTGAGTCGACGTCGAGGCAGCAGTATTAGAGTAGAACGCCACGTGTTCGCCACTCTTTATTATTTTATTTTTAATATCAATTACTGCCATTTTGTATTGTATGACACAACTACAGAGATGTTTGAAATTATAAACCGAACAAGAATTTCAATGATCAAGTGAAATATATGCCACAAAAAAATTTTATTCGCGATCTTTCAAATATTCATCGAGACGACACAATACACAATGGTCCATATAAATAGTGTAGATATTATGTTTCATAGAATTGTAATTCGTTGTAAAACTAGATGATTTATTGTAATTATTTATATGAATACGAGGCGAGTGCGAGAGAGAGAGAGAGAATGAGTAACGATGAAAAATTTGTTTTGAAAAAAAAAACGTAGTTTTGAGAAAAATCGAGTTGCAAGAAATTCAAAACTTGTACGATAGATTGCATTTTTTATTTGTTTCATTTTTTTTGTTTTCTTTTCTTTTTTTTTTAGAAAACATTCTTTTGTGGTCTAGCACAAACCAGCAATTGATGACAGAAATCTGCATTGGACCTGTGGACTGTCTTAGGTTGAAAAATTCATTTGAAATTTTAACCGATAATCCTTTCACGATTCTCTGCAATTTAAAATAGCATCTGAATGCTGTTTAAAACAACGATTCGGTGAATCGAGAATTTTCCAAGGACAATCTGCTCGTCTGTGCATGTGTTTGTATAAAATAAGCTATTCGTATGACTTTTTATACGATGTTGAGAATCGAGGTAACACACCCGATATTGTGATGATAGCGCGCTGCTGTTGAAAACTTGTAATTGTTGAGCATTGCGGGTGCAAGTCTGGTTTCGAAACATATTTTTGACATCGATTGTGAGGGACAGTACCAACAAAAAAATACATATCAAAACAAACAAAAGAGAATATACTTGCATCCCGATGTTATTTTCGCCGCATGTTTTAGATGCGATTTCTTCTTGTACCTACCTAATAATCCCCGATATCGGAAAAGTGCCTCTAATCCGTGAATTTAACAATTCTGTGAATTATATCTCGACGATTAATCCATTTATACAAATAAATGTGTGCGTATGAATTCACGTTGTACGATAGCCTGTCTAAATTATCTCATATTTTTATACAAATATTTATGAACGATGTATATAATAGTCGAGAATGACCCATGCCAATGTAATAAAATCATTATTGAAATATATTTTTATCGTTGGGATTATATACACGTGATGAAAAGATTGAAAATACATTGCAGAAAGTTTGTATTTTCATAAATCCCTTATCCTGATGAATTTTAAACTTTAAAGAGAGAGAGTCATTTTTATTTTTCATTTATTCCTTCATGATGTTTTATAAATGAATTAATATTTGAAATAAATGCAGGTTATTAACAATCATACAAAATAACTTAACATCTACAGAGAGACAGTGCGATGTAAATCAGAGACCAAGCGAACATTCTTCTCTGATGTAATTAAATTGAAAGAGCCAACAATTACCATTTTTTTTTTCCTAAATTCGGATGAAGCTAACTTTTTAAACACATAAAGAAAAATTTGTTCTACTCGTATTTGTCTCCCGAGTTCAGCAATTTACACCGTTGCAATGTGAAATCAGTGTCAAAAATATTTGTTCATCTTACAAAACAAGAAATGATACGAATCCCGTCTTAAATTCTGCTCTTTCATAAAATGAACTAGTAACGTAACAGAATTATTCTTTAATATTCCTGGGAGGCTTTGTTTTCCTTGGACGATCCGCCGCCGGTTCCAGTCTTTTTGGGAAGAAGTACCGCTTGGATGTTTGGCAAGACGCCGCCTTGCGCAATTGTTACTCCGGACAAGAGTTTGTTCAGCTCCTCGTCGTTACGGATGGCGAGTTGCAGATGCCTCGGAATGATTCTGTAAACGCAAGATTATAAAAAGAAAAGAGTATGAAAATAGTGAATTGGAGTAATTTTCTCAAAAGTAAATTATCGGAGCACGGACCTGGTTTTCTTATTGTCACGAGCCGCGTTTCCTGCCAATTCCAGTACTTCCGCGGCCAAATATTCCATGACGGCTGCGAGATAAACGGGCGCTCCAGCACCAACGCGCTCCGCATAATTACCTTTGCGAAGCAAACGATGAATTCTTCCCACGGGGAATTGCAAACCCGCTCTGTTGCTGCGTGTCTTCGACTTCGCCTTGGCTTTGCCAGCTACAAATTTTGTGTCACGATTCGTCATTTTTTTTCGTCGCTACTTTTATTTGTGCGATTAAATGGGAAAAAAAATATGTGAATGCTCACCGCCTCCTTTGCCGCGACCGGACATTTTTTAGATTTTTTTGTTTTTTTTTTTTCAAAATTTATTAATGAAAACACAAAAAAGAATAATCAGGACGACACGACGCTTCGAAATCTTCACGGACGACAGGACAGCACGGAATGAGCTGCAGGAAGGAATTCAGGCGCGTGTGTGAAATATTTTAGCGGGAAAGCGCGCGATTGGCTCTTTACGCGTTTCGTACGCGGGAACAGAAGTGCAGACGCTTCGCGAAGTCAGTCGTGTTTGCCGATATTTACGAGATCTCCGTGAAGTAAGTTATCACACAATTTTTGTTTGTAAATCGTTAGGAAATTTTTCGAAAAGATTTGAGATATGACAAAAAGCGTTTGGGAGTTTAAAATATTCATGTTAAATATTTTAAAATTTTATGTTTATTGTTTTGAATTGTACTTGACTTTATTATCACTATATATATGCTCAGGTTGCAAACATTTGTTTTGTTGCATTTGCTACTTTTATTCTAAATAATCTCGTTTGCAAAATAAAAGCTGTGTGCATTATTTCACGCTCGAAAATCTATTTCTCGATCAGCGCCCTCTATCAATCGTTCTTTATAAGTATATTTAAAAATTCAAAATCAACGAAAAGAGACACGTCTCTGTTTTTATTATTTAATAAAATGATCAATTATAACGCTGTCATTCAATATCCTGAAGCCTGAGATAGACTTCGTTATCGATCTAGGTTAGTATCTGATTATCTTTATTCGATAACTTATTTTATGAGCAAGGGACATACGTATAATTTGACAAAAAAATTGTAAATACTTTTCAGAAAGTTTGTATTTTCTATATGTATAATCAGCCTGCCGAATTTCAAACGTTAAAGACAATACATTTTCTTTTTATAAATAAATAATAGTAATAATAAATAACATGAAAATATAGTTTATAATAATTTAACATCTTAAAAAACAAGAAATTATGCGAATCCCGTTTTAAATTCTGCTCCTTCATAAAATTATCCAGCAATTTAGTAGAATTATATTGTTTAATACTCCTGGGAGGAGGCTGCGGTTTTCTTGGACGATTTGCTACCGTTTCCAGTCTTTTTGGGAAGAAGGACTGCTTCGATGTTTGGCAAGACGCCGCCTTGTGCAATCGTTACTCCGGTAAAGAGTTTGCTCAGCTCCTCGTCATTACGGACGGCAAGTTGGATGTGTCGTGGAAGGATTCTGTAAAAATTCGAAATATTTACGATTTGGAGTAAATTTTTCAACTTTTTTTTTTGATGAATGGTGTTCAGGTCATAGAGCAAAAAATCAAATGTTTGACTACGTTTTTCTCCCATACAAAATCATTTTAGAGTAAAAATTTATTTTAAAAAGTTGCTTCAAATCAAATGAAGAAAAACATATTTGAAATTCCAGGTCATCCAATGATAGGTTTACTTTCTTGGTGATTGCACAAACAAATGATGAATTTTCTTTGAAAAATTAGATAAAGTTTCTTTAATGTCATACGAAGATCAGTGCAAAATTTTACTTAAATTAAGAAGCTCGTTACTGAGATATTTATTGTACAAAATTGCAACTTCAAACACGTGCTTTTATGAGAAGGTACGAAAAGTAGCCATTTTTAACAATTAATATCTTAATGAGGAACTTCCTAATCGTCGTGAAATTTTTAGACAATCTTTTAGAAATGTTCTTTAATATTATTTAAAATTTTCAAAAAATTTTCATCATTTTCGTTTTTGAACAGACCATCCTTGAATTATAAGAGGACGTACCTCATTTTTTTGTTATCGTAAGCCGCATTCCCGGCCAACTCCAAAACTTCGGCGACTAGGTATTCTAAGACGGCAGTGACGTAGACAGACGCTCCCGAGCCAATATGCTCCGCATATTGCCCTTTTTGCATGTGTCTGTGAATCCTGCTAACCGAAAATTGCAGCCCAGCTCTGCTGCTGCGAGTTTTTGGTTTCACTCTGGGTTTCGCTACGTACAAAAATTATTTTATTATTTCACTTTTTTTTCTCGATTACTATCGGCACAATAATATTTTTTAAATATATTGACTCACCCCCTTCCTTGCCACGACCAGACATTTTTTAATATTTTCGTACAATTTTTGAATTATTTGAAAAGTTTGAAACACAATAAAAGTTCGAGAGTTTATAATAATATCCGTGTAAATAATATTTGAAAATTTAGTATCGTTCGAGCATCCACGACAAGCAAATGAGTCACGTCTGATGATAAAATTTATTAAACTTTATTATAAGCGTTTTGTAATTGTTAAATTTATTGGATTTATATCGAGTTCACGAAAATCGACGTTCTCTCTAATGAGACTGAGGACATGTACGAGATTAGCATCGTTATATAGTATTCTCGAACAAGTACTATAACAAGTACTATATATGCCTGTTTTGAATATATTGCCGATCATAGATTGATTTTATCACTAGCTCGGCGACTCTGTTATTTCCTTGACTCGTCCAGTTCAGAGGCCTTATAATCCCTAAACAGTAAAAGTAAACAGTAAACAGTAAAAGAAAAGTTTATTTCACTGAACGTTATACTCTCTCTTGTTATACACGAGAAAAAAAATTAATAGAATATTGACAACAATTATTTCGAATTTGACGAAAAAAAAAACTTTCTTTTGTGCTCTATTATGTTATCTGTAGAATAAAGTAAATCATCTCAATCATGCGTCCAGCTCAAAGGCCTTATAATCCCTCGAGTAAACAGTAAAAGAAAAGTTTATTTCACTGAACGTTATACTCTCTCTTGTTATACACGAGACAAAAAAAAAGAATATTGACAACAATTATTTCGAATTTGACGAAAAAAAAACTTTCTTTTGTGCTCTATTATGTTGTCTATAGAATAAAGTAAATCATCTCAATGATACGATAAATAATTATTTAAAATATATAAAATTCAATCTAAAATTGAAAAACAAAATCATTGAAATTGAAAAAAAAATGGAAAAATTATTTTCAATTTTTCAAATAAGTGCAATCAATGAATGGAGGTCTCAGAAGGAAATTGCACGCTCATACTTTTATACATGAGAATTAAACGGAAAACCAGGCAACGTTGTTTCACAATTTCGAGGTCAGTGGAAACAAACTTTCGATGGAGAAAGGACGATAATATTTTCGCAATGAAATATTCTGTACTCGCTTTTCATGAGTTTATATTTTCTAACGTGTAAAATTATAAAAGTCGAATACGCTCTCATACGTAATTACCTCAAAGTAATATTTATAATACATAATTTATATTATTAATATTTTATTCTTTCCCCATGTCGAACATGAAAAAATTGTTTAATTTCTTTTTTTTTCTGCATTTTGGACGGAACCGTGCTTTGGTAAACATTAATTTTCAAAAAAAGATGTATTTTTCATGTACGCCTGAAAAATGATTAAGAGGTAGAAGCGATTTTTTGCGATATGGAACTCAGCATTTCGGCAAGATTGTCGTGAGGCTCGAGGCCTACGATTTTGACGCTCTCATTCCACAGACGCAGTGCCATCTCGTCATTTCTCGCTCTGCACGACGGAGTCACGACGGAGCATTCCCTGAAAATTTTATCAATTTATCAATTCCCTGAAAATTTTATCAATTTATCAATTCCCTAAAAATTCTATTAATTTTATGATAAGGATAATTAAAAATAATGTTATCGAATGAACAAACTTGTAATATAATCCGGTTTGCTCGCCAGCCTTTTCGTCCACAGCGCAATGAATGGTCGTTTGTGCACCCATTTCAGGAGTCTTGATGAAATATCTGAGAAACCTCCGAAAAACTGCCGAGGCTCCGCGAAAAATGGAAGTATCCAAATGACGACCCAGTTCGGTGGCGATAACGCCTGGGTGCAACGAATACGTCGTTATTCCCTCGATTCTTGCTTCTGAAAATCGTAAATAACATGAATATTAATTAAACAATTAAATAACAACGAAACAATAATGATTTTATTAATGTATGATTATTGATAAATCCTCATGAATTAATTTATTCCTCACTAAAATTTGTTCTAGCATTAAAAATAATTTTTTTACGCGATTTCGTATAAAAATTAAGCGTTATTAACAAAATTATTTTTTACTTGAAAAATGATAATTTTTATAATATATAACAATATTTAGTATTTGATATTAATCTTTTGAATAATATATTATTGAGAAAAATTGAGAACAATCACAAGTTTTTTTTTTAATATTGAATAAATACAAAATATTATAAAAAAACTGTATCAAAATTCACGTGAGGATGGACTGGAAATGAGCGTGAAAAAATATTCATAACGTGAAAAACATGAAAATACCTTTCAATCGACGTGATAATTCTCGAGTAAATAAAACATTGGCCAATTTACTCTGACAGTAAGCTTTTATCGGAGTATAAGATTTCTGCAGATTCACGTCGTCGAAGTGGATATTGCCATCTGAGAAAAAAAAATAGTTTTTTTTTTCGATTCGATGACGAATCATTATCGGTGTATAATTATCTTTTTTTTCTTTACTGTAATGAGCGTCCGAGGAGAGGTTTATTATCCTGACACCAGGGGCGGAGTTTCTGATCTTCGGTAGAAGGAGCAGAGTCAGTAGAAAATGCCCGAGATGATTCGACTGCAATTGGGTCTCGAAACCGTCCTCGGTTAGTTCGAACGGGCACATCATGACACCAGCGTTGTTGATCAAAATATCGATACTCGGCTCGGTCTCCGTCAAATTTTTCGCGCAATCCCGGATACTCGAAAAACTCGACAAATTCAATTTGCACACAGCCACTTCACCGGGGCCACCTTTGTATTGCTCCCTGTCCGGCCTGCAACATTTCCAACACGAGAAAAAAAAAATTTTCACATCTTGGCCTCATACACTCGCGCATTTTTTAAACTCTCTGTCACTATTTAAAAATAGTGTCACTATTAAAAATACTATTAAAAATACTTTCACTATTTAAAAATAATGATAATAGAATCAAAATTCTTAAAATAAAAATTCTATTATCATGATTTTTCTTCTTTTTTTTTTACTTCGAAGGTAAAGTTGTTTTTATATCCTCTGCGGCCGCGTTCGCTTTTGTCAGATCTCTGCAAGCCATGATGACTCTTGCTCCTAAAAAAATGGGAAAATAATGGGATTGCTTTGATTTTAATGAAAATTTCGTACATTATTTTTGCAGTACCTCGCCTGTAAAGGTCCCTGGCGGTTTCTTTACCGATCCCGGTATTCGCTCCGGTAATAACGACTGTTTTTCCCACAATGCGGGCAGTCGATCTGCACGAGCAACTGAAGGGTCTCATTTTTAATTATTTTACGTCTCAATGGAATAATTTCGTTTTGCGTCTTATCGCGAATTTATCGAGGCTTTATCAATGTCGCTCCGACATCGCGAGAAGAGTCCGCTCGATGCGAAAACCCGTTAGTGCACTGCCGATCGGCAACCCAAACGAAGAGAAGGAGGCTGCTGCACGTCTATGGAAAGAAGCCAAACTACAGTTATAGCCGAGAAAACTGGCGAGTGGGAGAAATACACGATAAATAGAAAAATGGAAGACTTTGCTCCCAGAGAACGCGATAAAAATTACACGCGCAACTATTTATCACTCGTTTTTTTCTACATAAAAAAAATATTACCATGGCATTTTTCGCATTTTTTGCACTGACATCATTTTTATTCGATTCGAGAACAATTTTTTCCATTTATTCATTTCTCTATATGTATAAAAAAATTGAAAAAATAATATTAAAATACTCCTAAAAATATTTTGTTGCGAGTCATCGATGAATAATCCATGAATTCATCCATTTCAATCTTGGATGCTAATTTTCTGTAGTTGAAAGAATGAGATACGTGCTTCGCTTTGTTTGAGGATAGCCGGACGAGATCCAAGTACGAGCTGGAAACCTGTCTCACCTCGTCGGTACAGTCGACCTCATAAGTATCCTCGAACCTCGGTATCGGGTTTTCGGATCAGATTAATGCCTAGCTCGACGTGTAAAAAAAAATACACGCCGTATCATTGAAATTCGACGAATGTTCTTTAAGATATTCAAGAGGCTTAGAATTCATTGTATAATCCCGCGACGTTTGCTCGATCGCAAGGCAATCCGGGCGTCGATATACGATACACAGAAAGCACAGATTTTGTTTCGTAAGTCGGAGATTCTATTATTCACCCAGAAAATTTTCTTCGACGCTCGGTCACCGAATTTTATTTTATTTTATTTTTTTTTTGCTTTTTCATCGTCTCGGCTCTCTCGTCTTTTTTTCTCCCGTTGTTCGCTCGTTCCGGATCGAAGCCTGCAGTCCCGAGCGTAAAATCCTGCCGAGAGGACAGCGATGAATTCTCGCTCGCGTCTGAAACTTTTGACCGGGAAGGTTCGCCGGTTCTGTCACTCCGAGGCTCGTCCTTTCGAGGACATTCCCGGGCCAAAGTCTCTTCCGATCGTCGGCACGCTTTACCAATATTTTCCTTACATCGGCAAGTATACATTTGCGACTCTCGAAAATGTTTTTTCTGCTGAGAAGAAAATGAAATCATAGGCACGAGTAAATAAGACGAAAAAAAATTGTAATTTAGGCGAATACAGTTTGGACAGACTCCACGAAGCCGGAGCTAAGAAGCTTGCCAGGTATGGTCCGCTCGTGAGAGAAGAATTCGTACCTGGCGAGTTCACCGTTTGGGTCTTCAAGCCCGAGGACATCGCTGAGGTTTTTAAATCCGAGTCAGGCCAGTATCCCGAGAGACAAAGTCATCTGGCTCTTCTCAAGTACAGAAAAGATCGAGCCAGTGTTTACAACACTGGAGGACTTTTGCCGACGTAATAACGCTTTTAATTCCAACATTCTTCACGTATTTTTAATATACATTAGCTCTACTCTTCACTTCTCTACTCAAGACCATATTTTAAGCTAAATTTGTCTTTTTAAAACTGCAGAAGAGTTTCTTTTTTTGAATAAATTTATTCCAAAAGAGTTTATTTTTTTATAGCAGCCAAATTCAAGATGAAATATGAAAAGATATGATAATAAAAATATAATAGAGAAGTGAAGAGTAGAGCTAACGTACTGCCGAATCAATTTTCTCGCTACGCCTTGGAAAAATTTCCTATTTTTTGATCGTTTTCAGGAATGGAGCGGAATGGTGGAGAATTCGAAAAGAATTCCAGAAGGACTTGAGCAAGCCCCGATGCATCGTTAATTATGTCCAGAGCACAGATGAGGTTGTCAAAGAATTCGTCGATTTGTGCGGTCGACAGAAACACGAGGATCTCTTGCCACTGCTGTCTCGTCTTTTCCTGGAGCGTGAGTTTCTTTGCAACGAAATAATGCAAATAAATTCATGAAGAATTATTGGCATAATTGAGCTTGAGCGAGTCGTAACTATTTTTCTGCGCAGTTACCTGTCTGGTGGCTTTTGACGTGAGATTTGACAGTTTCTCGGACGCGGAGATGAGTCCGAATTCAAGAAGCTCCAGACTGATCGACGCTACTCTCGAGAGCAATACCGCGACGATCAAATTGGACAACGGTCCGAGGCTGTGGCGATATTTCGACACTCCTCTGTACAAAAAAATGTGCAGGAGCCAACAATTTATGGAGAAGTTAGTTTAGCTATTTTTTCTACTCGAATATTAGGCAAACTTCCCAATAGTTGGCCAGCTAAGGATTTTTTCACTTTATCTTTATTTAGAACTAGCAGGATTCCCACCCTCGTGGTAATAGAAAAACTGATCCAAAATCCAGTTTTTTGGTTCATTCAATGTGAATTCTTCTATTTCGCCTCAAATAATTAACATTTTCGTTATCTACGGGAAATTTCCGATCGAATAGGCTCTTAAAATCGAAAAAAAAATTGCAAAAAATTTGGTGAGTCACACTGGTTCTCGTGGATCCATGAAAATTTCAATTAGCAATATCTTTCCGTTTTCTTGACGAAATGAACTTTATAAAGTGTGATTTTTAAAGATTTTTGCAAAACTAAGCGA
>JAPYYW010002174.1:0-15662 GCA_030522545.1 Cremastinae sp. A BG-2022a | reverse complement strand
AATCGAGATATTTCATGTTGAAAATCACTGTTTTTAACACAGGCTCTTATGGAAAGTTACAAAAAGATATGATTTTCAACAATAAATATCTCGATTTCTAGATGGAGCAACCTTTTAAAATTTGACACACACTTGAGGACCACGTTAAAGAATATATGTGCAAAGTTTTAAGAAATTCAATAGAAAACCATTTTTACCATAGAACCACCGTAGAACTACAAATGACTTAATTTTTTTTACAGAATGTAGGGTAAACGTATCATATCTCTTTAATATTTGTCTATGTTTTTCCTGCACGAATCATTCTACACACATTTTAAAAGATAAAAAAATATCTGTTTTATATTAACTATTAAAATAATAGTCGAGTGGCCGAGATTTGGTGCAGGCTGAGATTAGGTGCACCCACCCTATGCGATAATAGAGAATGCCTTGATCACAAAAGAATATATGCGACTCGTTTTTTTTTGTTATTTCCGTCGGACCACCTTATAACTCGATTTTTCAATCTGCTCATGTAAAAAGATTGTTTAATTTGACCTTATTTTGATTTCCAAAGCAGCCGAATCGGAGGAGCAAGGCTCGAGTGAACGACGAGGAGTTGAAGTCGCGGATAATCGCGCGCTACAGTTACGTCGACCGGGACGACGATTCACGGGAGCATCGTCCGGTCGCCCCGAAGACCGAGCCGAAGAAGCTCGTCCGGTATCTGGACAACAAGATAGTGAGCGTCAAGGGGGAACGTTTCACGGAGATTCGCCGAAATGGGGAAGACGAGAACGGTAACGATGGCGGAAGGAAGAGAAATCATTGCCGCCCGTAACCAGTCACCCCGCCTCCACCACCCGATCCACCCCCTTGGAGGCACCTCGTTTGCGAACCTATTTTATCTTAAGCAGTCTCGATACCAAAATGATTATTTACCTTCTTATTGCATTACGTAATAGTACGTATTACGTAAAATTTATTCTACGTGTGACGTCGATTTAACGATTCACACGTAAAATCGAAGAAACGAAAAGCTACAAGACACTCAAATACAATAAAATTTAGAGAAAATATTCTTCAGTTTCGCGTGATTGGATAAAATTTCGTTGAATATCTCCCTTAGTTCTCGAATAATCGAGCAAAAAATTACATACGTCCCTGTGAAAAAATATCTTGTAGTGATAAATTTGAAGACGAAATGGGTTTTCATTGGATTATTCGAGGACTACTCGAACGAAGATTGAAGAATTGAAGTTAAAAAAAATCTAGTAGTTAAAAGAAATTGTGCTCGGATGTTTCACATTAAGAAATATGCAATGGTATTTTCTCTAAGTTTTATACAATTCTAATTATCTCATTTTGGTCTCGAAACTCTGCGAGACGATCAAGTACGAGACAAGATAACGAAACCAGACGGAAACTTTGGCTGGCACACTTTTCGTATTTATCCCTTTATTTTTTAATGCTCGAGCGAGCGAAAAGAGATCATTTTCTCTTGCCGAACGATTCGACTATTGAGCGAATTTTAGAGACGTTCGTTCGATCTTAAATCGCTCTCTCGTCGATTCACCAATTTTTCGTATTTCCCAAATTTTTATTCATTGTTTTTTTTTCGTAATTTTTTTCTAATTTTTTAAACAAATTTTTTCGTACATTTATATCTTTAATCATGATTAATTTCACCGCTTTTTCTTAACTCATCATCGAGGGTACAATGGCCAATAAATCGGAATACAGTGTCGTGAAGAATTTAGAGGAGAGTTTTCGGGGGGACGTGAAGATTAATGAGATCATTGTTAGAAAAAGATTAAGGAGGAAAGAATTGCGAGTTTGATTATTAAATAATCGTAATCGTGCATTTTTTCGTCAAAATATTTTTTCCGAGAGTGAACGCATTTTCTTCGAAAATATTCGTTATTGACAGAAACATGATGAATAATGGAGAATAGATTTTTAAGTTTTTATAGTTTGTTCCTTTTTTTCTGGTGAGCTCAAACACCATCAAGTGCCCTCTTACCGAATACGAATTACTGCCAGAGGAATATAAAAGTAAAATGAAGAATAAAAGTAAACAATCAACGGGACGAGGGGAGATTCTGAAAAAATCTAAGGGAATAAGAGAGAAAAGAAAATATTCAAAGTGTGTGACTTTTGCTCGTTGTCAGGCTATTGTAAACTCGGTTTCTCCAGAATTTAAAACCACATGTTCCCCTTTTTTCAATTTTTTTCTAAAAAAAATTGAATTCTTTTTTCTTTAAAAAAAAACTTTGCTTTTTAACATTTCACTCTCTCGTCAGTCGATTTTTTTATTTTGTCCTTTTTGTCTTATTTGCCTCACGATACAAAGTTTTCAGTGTGCAGAAATTTCGTGCAGAGAATCTGTTTTTTTTTTAAATTAAAATTCTCCAAATTCGTCACTTTAAAAGCAAGATTATGCATTTTTTTGCCTCCGAACGTAGGTGAGTAGGGAAAAAAAACTTTTGAAAAGAAAAATAAGAAAAACGATCTGTTCCTCAAACGAATCGTCACAAAACAAAAAAAAATAAGAAGAAGCTTAAAAAAGCCACTGCAGTATGCTTTGTAATTAAGTATTCGTATTTATTAGTGTTTAGGGGAAAAAGAGATAAGAGCCCACACCCACACTCACACGTTATTATAAACGAATATACATTTAAAAAAGCATATGTATATGTCTTCGCTATTACACTCGATATCCGTGATTCGTGTATTGATTCAATTAATCGACACTTTTGATTGATCAAGCAACGACTTGAGCGATCTTAAACAAATTATAAGACGATTTTCGGATTTATCGATAATCCCAGAAAATACTTCGAGAATAATTATGTGAGAAAAAGTAAAAATTAGCGACTGAAGAAATCGCATGGATGAAACGTGATGGGTAAAAAAATTAGTGAAAAAACGAAAACCAAAAAAAAAAAGAATTTTAATACAATTTGTAGACTCAGATATGGTGCGTGAGAAAAACGAATAAGCATTTTGGTAAATTTTTACCACCTTTGCTAAATACGAGAGAACACGGAGGGAGAAGAAAAAAAAACAACAGACGTAATAAGAACTGACTGCTTTTTTTTACTCGTCATCGTAGCGAGAGCTCGCGCCGAATCGAACAATCAAAATATACAGTTTTTTAAGGGTACATCCGGTTTCCACAAAAGATCACGCTGAAATTTCTCAAAAATCATGCAAAAAGACTTTTCGGACGAAACAATTTCACGAAAATTCTGCAAAATCTCTATGAAAAGAATCTTCGACGAAAATTTTCGTCCGCAAAAAAAAAAAGAAATTTCTCGCTCTGAGCTAATGAAGAGCGAACAAAAGAGGAAGAAAGAGTATGATCACGTTGTAATTATCATGATAATTATAATTTAAGACTTTTCAGTGTTAAGTGAACGTAAATCTGACAATTTGGCGGGTAACGTTACGCTTACCATGCCATATTATTTACCAGTATTACTATTGTTATTATACTGCGATATTGAGGATAACCATAAGAGAGAGAGAGAGAGAGAACACGAGTGAGAGAGAGAGAGAGATACCGAAAAAAAGATAATTTTTAACTATCGATACTTCGACTATTATTCTAAACTTTTTCAGCTTTAGGGATTTTAATTATTGTCATTAATATTCCCAAGTACGATTGTGCGTGTTTTTTCATTTAAAAAAATTTTTTTTCATTATTTTCGCGTTTCTATTTATAATTTTTTATTCTCATTCATCCATGGGATTTTTTATCAACTTTTTCGTGTCATAATTACTTTTAATCATGTGTCAAAAGTAACTTAATTTTTAATCGGTATGTATTTTTATCAGGGTTTTTTACATTAAAAAGTATCAAGGTAAAATTAAAAAAAAATGAAAATATAACACACAATCGAGCGACTCAAAACTTTAAGTTTATGTTTCAGTGATCTAATTTTAACGAAAAAATAAACAAATGAGTTTCCTATTTTCTTTCCTCCTTCTGTAGGTGTTCAAAAATGTTATATGCGGAATCGTAATTAAAAATGGAAATGAAGAATAAAAGAGCTTAAACGACTTAGGAGATTCGATGCGTACGGCGACACGATAATTTTCATAGAGAAATTTTTTCTGTTGAAAAAAAAAAGAAATTGAAGAAAAAATTATGGTTTCAATTTTTCGTCGTACTTTCATCGAATCCCTTGATCTTTCTGAGAACGACGATATGAAAGGAAGTGACAGAGCACGAAAAAAACGATTAGAGTGATAAAGAGAGGATATTTTATTTGATAAGATTATTTGTCCTATATGCGTGTGTGTTAATTTTTATCCTATTTAGAATTGTTTCCTATATTATTGTAAACACTTTTTTCGGAATGTATGTAAAGTGATGATTGACGAGTGATAAGAATGCATTTATTGGCGAGAAAAGAAAAAAAAATATTGTAGGAAATACTTGGAGTAAATTATGATCTTCTTTCTTCTTGGAAGACTCGATGAAAACATTTTTTTGAGAAAGAGAAAAACGAAAAAATAAGGAAAGAAAAGAAAAAATCAAACTGGCACTTGCCAGTTTATAATAAACGTGTGAATTCAATATCTGTAATCTTCACGTAGTCCGCAATGGTACGGTGTAGATATTATATTAAAAATTAGGATATACGTGCACTCTGATTGCAGAAAAAAAATTAGGAAGTACAAAAAGCGACAAATAATTTTCATTTGAATCCAAATATTGGTCTTTTTTTATAATGTAAAAAAAAATTTACGTTGATCCACTTGTAATAATTATTCGCTCTCTTCACAGAATTTGTTTTTCGAATGTCAAAATTTATTTTTGTGATCGTTTTCACAATTTCGAATAAAATATTAATTATTCCTTTCTCAATGTTTTTTGTCTTTCTGTATTTTCTGTGATCAGCGTGCATGCCATATAAATATAAATCTATATTTACGTAGGTTTGAGATGAAATAAGAAAGAAGTGAAAGATAGAGGAAAAAAGAGAAAAAACAAAAAAAGACGTCTCACAGTGGGCCGGTCCTTGTCACATTATTTGATAATTAGAAAATAAATAATATTCGTACATATATAATGTTATAATATATGTATGAATGTGATTCAGCGATTTAAAAAATAACAGAAATAAATAAATAAATAATTGATTAAGGATAACGACGAATTGAAAAAGAGAAATAACTTTTGAATTTTGGTTCGCATGCACGTATCAAATTTTTTTTAAAAAAGTTTTTTGTCTATTATCGTTTCAAAATCTTTTTTTTCTATAAAAAATCTAGAGTGTTCATTTTTTTTTCAAATCTTTCAGACTGTCAAAATGTTCGAAAAACGAGATTTTTTTTTACGAACGAAGAAATAGTTTTTTTATACGATTTATAAGAATTATCAGTGTCAAAGTTGAGATCGACAGTGTAAGATGTCTGGTAAAAAAGAAAATATTTCTCGTCTCATTTCTTGTGCATGAAAACTCGAAATTTGGCGTCAAAATAAAATTTTTATTACGCCCCATCTCGTACTTTGTTGAGATTAAAAATAACAATAAATAAATATATACTGTATATGAGGAAGGATAATTCAACACGGATTTAGAATTACGAGACAATTATCTGATAAATTATAATTACATTTTTCTTTTTTTCTAGATTCTAATTGATGGAAGATGTCATTTTTGTCGTAGCGCGCGATTATTCAACACTTTGTAATATTCGTAATTGAATTTTAATGAATTATTTGACCCGAAGGAGGATATTTCATTTTCTCACCAAATCCTTTCCATACGGAAGAAGAATACGCAGAAATAATTTAAATTAAATTTAAAAAGTAAATCCACACGAGCAATTCAAATTTCAACAAAAATTGAAATAATTCTGCAATAATGGTCACACATAAAAAAAATTACATGCAAAGTAGAAAAATGTTGGACAAATATTTTTTTCTTCTTTTGCTTCGTCACAATTTTTTTTTATTATCAATATATTTTATACATTACATGAATACTATTTTGCCTTACACTTGATGAATGAAAAAATGTTTTTTTCCAATGATATTTTTAAAAAACCGGAATACTCTCGCGGCGTTCGTTTGATCAATGATAAAGAGTCAAATGAGAAAAAAAAGATTTTATTTTTTAAAAACCTCTGGTGCATTTATTCAACCGATGAAAAAAACGATACAAACATTCCAGATAATCGAATTACGTCGAGAAAATCGAAACGAAAAATCTAACGTAGCATGAAAATTAAAAATTAACTTAAACCGACTCGACGAAGCGAGAAATAAAATAATATTTAAAAAAAATACGATATGCTCGAATGATCTTAAATAAAAAGAAAAAATAACGAGAAGTTGAGACACGTTCTTTCGGAATATCGCGTACGAAAGTACAAAAGGAAAAAGAACACGTCGTAGTTCGTCACTCGTGAGAAGAGATTTTTTTCTTAGCTGACAAATAATTGCGTTGTTAAAATTTACCTTTCGTGGCAAGAAAAACCAGTCTTCCTCGAAAAATTTATTTCTGTTGATAAGAATTCTCTACGCGTAAGATTGATTATTTTCGTTAAAAAAAAAGAAGTTTTCTCGTTAAGGAAATATTGTTTTCCTTGCCAACAGATAATCATCGTTAAATTTTGCTATGTTTAAAAAAAAAAAAATTTGCAGCTAAAGAGTGACTCTGTTGAGAAGTTTTAAACTTTGCCAAAGGAAAAATTCTCTTCCCGGAGGCGCTAAAAAATATTTTTCACGTTGTTCTTTTCTTCCGCTGCTGCAAGTTATTTCTTCTTCTTTCTCGGTTTGTCCTGCGGCGCCGGAAGATTTTCGGTTTTCCTCTTGGACGCTGGCTTCGAGCCGACGTTTCCGCCCTTCTTTCTCCTCTCCTGCCTCTCCCGTTCCTCGAGCTCCTGATTTTCCCTCTCGATGAGGGTGATCAGAGTGTTGCATCGCCTCTGGAGCTCGAGAGCCGTTCTGGACTTGACGAACCAGTCGAATCTGAATTGTGGCGCCGAGCGTACGGTCGCCCGAAGTTCCTCGTAGACGTTCTCCTTGTCGAAGCCCAATTTGTGCAGCATGCAGACCAAAAACCGGTCCTCCTCCTCGGTGTAATTTTTCCCCTTGTTCGTACCGTAAGCGATTCGGAGCTGGTGGAACGGTGCCCGATATCGCGCCATTTTCGCGTCGAGCGCCTTCTTTATTCCGGCTCGCCTCTGGATTTTGGCTTCCCCGCGCTCGATCTGGGCCATGACCCGGTCGATGTCCTGGAGCTCGTGGCAGCGTTCCCAGAATACGGCGGAGTACTCCATGACCTCTTCCGGAGTTTTACCCTCGACGTCCTTGGCGATATTTTCGATGTCGTCGCGGCCGTACTTCTCGTTCGCTTTTATGAACTGGTTGAAATCCCTCTTGGTCCAGTTGGTGAAGCCCTGAGTGAGGAGCTTCTCCTTCTCGACGACTTCCTCGTCCGTCAGGGGCTGCGCGTCGTCGATCTTCCTCTGCTCCTCTTTCTGGATCCTCGCCGCGTCCGAGCCCAGCTCTGGATTCTTCGGGACCTTGTAGCCGACTGTCTGCCTGAAATAATAGATTTCCTGATCGAGAAGCTCGAAGAGCCTCGGGGGAAAGAACTGAAAGTCTTGGACGATCGGCTGCTTCGGAGGCCGGGGTGCCTTCGGAGCTTTCGGCTCGGAGACTCTGAGAGCCTCCCTGAAGTAAGCGTCGACCGCGTAGTTCGCTTTACGTTCTCTCTTCGGTGGCTCGATCCAGTTCCCGATCCCAAGGATCTTCTGCTTCTCCCGGTAGTCCTCTCCCTCGAACTGGTACACCGAGTCAGTCGGTGCGTCCACCGTGAAGTTCCGGAGAGAGCTTTCCCCGAGGGTTTCCAGTCGCTGCTTCATCTCCTCCGTTTTCGTCTCTCCCTTTTGAAGAATCGTATCGATGTCCTCGTCGGTTATCGCGCTGTCCTTCGAGGCGAAAACCTCGTTCGCTCCGTGCCTGATCATGTTCAGCATCTCGTCCTTGTTCAGGGCCGTCTGCTTCGCGTCGACGAGCCTACCCTGCTGGATAACGAGCTTGTCCAGCCGGAGCTTGACCTCCGCTCTCTCAACTATTTTCTCCTCAACCGTGTTTTCCGTTATGAATCTGAAAACGCGGACCTGCTTCTGCTGACCGATTCTGTGAGCTCTGTCCATCGCTTGCAGATCCATCTGGGGATTCCAGTCGGAATCGTAGATAATAACGACGTCAGCCGTCGCGAGATTGATTCCCAGACCTCCGGCTCTCGTCGACAGCATGAAAATGAATTTTTCGCTTCCCGGAGCGTTGAACTCGTTTATCTGCCGCTGGCGATCCTCGTGAGCCGTGTTTCCGTCCAGACGACAGTAAGCAAAGTTCCTCCAGTGGCAATAATCTTCCAGAATGTCCAGCTGCCTCGTCATCTGACTGAATATCAAGACCCTCGATTCCTGCTGTTGCAACTTTGGCAACAGTTTGTCCAGGATTACCATCTTTCCACAATTGTAGACCAAGTGTTCGTCCGTTGTGTAAGGAGGCCCAGGCTCTGCGCCGTCGAACAGATAAGGATGGTTGCAGCACTTTCTCAGCTGCATGAGAATATTCTGGAGTCGCATCTTCTCGATTTTTCCTGCCCCGTTGACAATGTCGATATCCTTCATCAGAACCTTCGTGTACCATTCTCTCTGCATTTTGCTCAAGCCGATGTAAACTTTGATCTCTTTCTTCGGCTTGAGGCCCTTCTCGACCTCCGACTTGAGCCTCCTGAGCAGAAAAGGCCTCAGAACGGCATGCAGTCTCTCTACGAGGGAATTGTCTCCGAGAAAACTGTTGGTGTTGAACCAAGAGTCAAAGTCGTCCGAGCTGTTGAATACATCCGGCAGGAGAAAATTCAGGAGAGACCACAGTTCGTGAAGATTGTTTTGCAGCGGAGTCCCCGTCAGCAGAAGCCTATTTGCTGTTTTGAACTCTCTGAGAATTTCCGAGAGCTTGGACTTTTCGTTCTTTATCCTGTGCGCCTCGTCTATCACCATGTACCTCCAGTTGAATTTCTTGAAGACGGATTTCTCCTTGATAACCATCTCGTAAGATGTGACGCAGACGTCCCATTCCCCAGGCATCATGACGTCCCTGATGAACGTGTTCCTCGTCTCTGCATCTCCGATCAGGCAAACCGCTCTCAGGGTCGGACACCACTTGCCGAACTCGTTCATCCAATTGGCCAGCGTCGACTTGGGGACAATGACGATGTGCGGACCCGGGATGCTGCGGAAGTGTTTCATGTATCCCAGAAGCGAGATCGTCTGGAGCGTCTTTCCAAGACCCATCTCGTCGGCCAGGATTCCATTGATTCCATTCTCGTAGAGAGAAATCATCCAGTTGAGACCTCGAATCTGATAATCTCTGAGCTCTCCGCTCTTTATGTAGTGCGGAGATGACTCGAATCTCGTCGTCGGTGCGACGTTCGTGTTGCTCTCCGCCAGGAGTTCCTCGTCCTCCTCCTGCTCGGTCTTGCGGTGCCTGTGATCTCCGGAGTTGTCCGTCTTGGGAATGGGACTGTCCGCAGGCGGTTGTGCTTTTTTCGGTCGTCCTGGCTTGACCTTGAGCGGACTCCCGGCCTTGTCCTTCGTGTTGCTCGTCATGAAGTGTGAAAAAATTTCGGTTTGCTTGAGGAGGTATTCGAACCTCTTGCTGCGGTCGGTCTCGATCTTCGTCTCGAAGTCGCCGCCTCGGGACGATTCCGTCCCCGCGGAGGAGTCGTTCGAATTCTCCGCCGGCTCCGTCGCCTCCGCGTTCTCCTCGGGCTTCGACATTTTTCTATCGCGACCCGGCACCGGGATCACGGAAAAACGAGCGCGGTCGCGTTTCTTCGATTCCTCTCCTCGCTCGATTTCGAAAATTGCTCTCTTGACCAGCTGATGACTTTTCTTCACGATGATCGAGAATACTCGCGACTCTCAACGAGACTCGATCGATCTTTTTGTTCGCAGGGATGCACGCGCTGACGACTCGCTAGCGTGCGAAACAATTTGACGCCATGTTGGATTTAAAACCCTCCAAAAGCTGCGCTCCGCAGCATCGGCCCAAACAATTCGATGCGAGCGCTCTCTCCCGGCGAGCGTCTACTTTTTTCGATCCTCTTTTTTCCTTCTACCGCACGCGAAAGCTCCGTTATTTTCTTTTGTTCGCAAACTTCAAACTTCAGTTGCACTTTTACAAACGTTTCGCTCATTCACTTGTTTATAAAATTAAAAAATTTTTGTAGACATTATTTCATTTTCACTGATGAATCGACACTTTTTTTTTTCATTCGTTTCGAAAGCACTAAAAAATGCACACAATTGATAATTTCTTGGCCGATTAGCTGTTTGGAAGCCAATTACAAACAAAAGTAAAATTTATTTTTTTTAATAAAATAAGAAAAATATTAATAAAAATTTAAAAATTATAAATTAAAAACATTCAAATTATTCTATCAGTTATTTCAGGACAAAATGAAAGTTTTTTGTTTTGAAAAGATTGTGTTTTCAAAAAAATGCATCACGGATGTGTCGGTGAATGTAATTTTCCCAGTTTTACACATGACTAAACGTAAAAAAAAAAGTTTCAGTCTCGTCAAAATTTCGATTTTTAAAATGAATAGTGGAAAAATGAAAAGAAATTTTGAAAAAAAAATTACTTTTACACTATACGCCACAATCACAAGTTATTTTTAACAAAATAAAAATTTGAATTTCCAACTGCACTCTGATTTTTACCAACAAAGTTAGATCGCTAGAGAGTTTTTCAATCGATGATGATTTTCTATTTTACCGTTCGCGAGTAGATTATCGACGCTGCAGACCGTTCGACCGTGTTTCAAAAGAAACGCAATAAGCGAACCCACGATCATTTTTTTAAATAAACGGTTATTCTTGTTGCGCAAACTTTGTTATTTTTCATTAACGCGAAAATAATAATCACAAACAATCGACTGTTTGACATTGAATAAAATTTTATAAAATGTACAATAAAAGAATAAAAAATGTTTATTTTTAACAGAAAACAATTTGTTTGTCAATCTCGATCGAATTTTTCCTTAGTGTCGAATGCCAAATACATTATTTCTTCTTCAATTTTCTATTGATGCGGATTTACTTAAAAACAATTTTTGCCCTTTTTTTCATTTTTTGTAAAAGATACATTTTTTAAGGTAGTTATATAGTTTTATCGATTATTTAGGAATTTGTTGAAAATTGATACAGCCATTCTTTGATACGTTACGCATGTGCATACCAAATTTTAAGAGGTTTCACCACGTAGAAATTGAAATATTTATTGTTAAAAATTCCATTTTTCAGTGCTCTCCCATAAGAGCCTGTGTTAAATATTACCATTTTCAATCCAAAATATCTTGAAATCTAGATGGTGAACCTTCTTAAAATTTTGCACATCTCTTTATTTTACATGAAAGAAGCTTCCTTTACTTTTTTTAAAAAATCCTAAGATTATGAATTTTTAAATTTTCATACGTACGTAACAAGTACAAGTGGCCTTGGATGACCTTCAATTTTGAGTATGTTGTTCTTGAAACAATTTGCAACAATTATTCTTAATAAAGTTAAGCTCTAAAACCACATAGTATGAAGATAAATTGAAATAAAAACTTTTGATTTGACTGTACCTATATAGAACTACCGTAAAATCTTCTCGCGATCTTATTTGGGCGCTGAGCAATTTGCAACTGGTAGCTATGAAACTCGCATATTTCTTTGAACGGCCGCAACGAGTTCGTGGCACTGCGGTACCAAAGCGTTATTAAATATCGAACTTTGTCATGTTTTCGCCAAAATTAATATTCAAAGTTTATTTTGTTCGTAATTGGATATAATTTAGCAAGAAATTCTTAAAATATTATACTAGACCATTTCGTGTAAATAATTTCGAACATTGAACTTTAAAAAAATATGCCAGCGCCCAGTCCGTTGAGAATGACTTGAGTTTACAAACTCTATATTTACCATGAGTCATGAAACGGCGTACCTCATTTTCAGATGTTATCTTCAAAACGCGAAATCCATACTTTTTGTGCACTCTGCATTCCCCTGCGAAATTGTTTCTTCGAATCGGAAATATCGATCAAATGAACTGTCGCGTATCCGTTGCGTCCAAGATATCGCCGTTTCGTTGTCGGTTTGTCTATTGGCCGTTCGTAATTTTTCGCAATGATGAAGTGCTGCAACCTGGTGTCACTTGGCGAAAATAATTGTTTTTCTCTGATTTATGTGATACACCAATGAATTGTGTGAATTTAAACGCTAATTTATAACAAATTCGATCATTATTATTAGTAATTATATTAATAAAATTAGAATAAGTAAATTATCAGTAAAAATAATTTCAATTGTTTATTTCAAAATTTGAGAAATACAGTCCAAACCTAAAAATACTAAAAAAATTACTAAAAACCAAATGTAACGTGAGCAATATATAACCTTATTACAATAAAATTGTAGTGATCCTTAAATCGATTGAAGAACAACATACTCAAAATTCAAGGTCATCCAAGGTGATCCGTGCTCGTTATATACTTATGAAAATCATGAATAATGAAGTAATGCGATTTTTTTTAAACTGAGGAAAACTTCTATGAAATACCATAAAAAATCGTGCAAAATTTCAACAAGTTTCACCGTCCAGAAGTGAAGATATTTAGGGTTAAAAATTGCAATATTTAACACGTGCTCTTATGGGAGAGCTCTGAAAATCCTGACTTTTAACAATGAATACCTCGATATCTACATGGTGAAACCTTTTTAAATTTGATACACGTATATAGATCATGTCAAAGCATTTTTGCACAAATATCCAGCGAAATCTCATTACAAATGATTTTGTGTTAGAACTACCTTCATATTTGGTGAGTATATGAGCGATTCCACCAAATATAGCCTCGCTCACGAGTCGACCCTCTTCGATTTTTTTTAACTTTGAGAATGCATTCTGTACGTTAAAAAATATGTCCTGAAACTTTTAGCCCTTATTATGCAGCCATTTTGAAGTTATAACTTTTTGAATTTTTGAAAAATTTTTTTTTTAACTTTTTCATCAATTTTTTTGACGTACAAAACTTATTTATAAAAATTGGAAAAAAATAGTTTTTCGTAGGAAATTTTCTCAGCTTTTCAATGGAAATATTCTTTATTATTATTATTATTATTATAAAATGTATTGATATTCTCAATCGAAAATGGTAAAGGTCATACAAACATTGTAGTTTATTGTCTACGAATGATAACATACGATAAGTTTGTATCCAAACTGTATAACATCCGAAAAAAATTCAAATATTAAAGGTATTTAATTATTAAGAATTTATAATTTATTAAATTTTGACAAAACAAAAAATATATGCACATCGTGAAAATCACATATTTCGTGGGAAAAAGTCTCAGCTTTTAGAAAAAAATATCAAAATTGAGCTAACAGAGGCTGCATCGTGAGAAAAATCGTTTTTTTTCACTTTGATTGGATTTTTAAGGGTCTTCTGTTGCGTATAATAAAAAAAGAATATTTCCATTGAAAAGCTGATAAATTTTCCTACGAAAAACCATTTTTTTACAATTTTTATAAATAAAAGTTTTGTACGTCAAAAAAATTGATGAAAAAGTTGAAAAAAAAAATGTTTTCAAAAATTCAAAAAGTCATAACTTCAAAATGGCTAAAAGGACTAAAAGTTTCAGGATATTTTTTTTAAAGTACAGAATGTATTCTCAAAGTAAAAAAAAAATTGAAGGGGGTCGACCCGTGAGCGAGGCTATATTTGGTGGAATCGCTCATATGCATAACATATGAAAGAATGACTGTACCAATGTTCAACAAAATTTTATATAAATAATCGATAAAATTAGCGAGCCGAAATAACCTGGCAAGTCATATACGAAACATAAAAAATAACAAAAGAGATGTAACGAAGCGAATAAACACGGGGAGCCAGCAATAATAACAATTGCGCAAGCGCACAAAAGCATATGAATGAGGACGAATACGAAATCGAAAGGTGAGAATCGTGGTCGTTGCGAGCGTGTACGATCGATCGGGCCCGATAGCATCGCAACAATCTTGCGATCGTTCAAATTACTCAATAAACGCGAGTGGCGCGTGCTGGAACGCGGACGAAATCTAACCTAGAAAGGGAAATGGTCTGGCCTATGGAGGTTCCATAGTCTGGCCAGCAGGTGGGTGCTTCGAAGAAGCAGACGAGCGTGTGTGCAACGAGATATACGCGCGCGGAATATAGGCACGAGAGGAAAAGAAAAAACTCGTGTCCTTTCTCTCCGCGCGGGAGAAACTGTCGAATATTCGTCGAGGTCGGAGACGGACGCGCGCGCGAGAGCGAGAGAAACGGCGAGAAGACGCGAACGCGATTCGTCGTTCGTAACGGCCCGCGTTGGGGGAGGGGGAGGGAAGCGCGTAGGCCTACGGAGGGGAACGACGAGAGTCGAGCGCGAACCGTCTGGAGACGCAAATACTGTTTTCAGTTTCGTCCCGGCATCCGCGAGTGTTGCGTCTTTTCTTGTTTTGATCCACCGAACTCGTTTCTCGTTCCTTTCCCTCTCAATCGCCGATTTTCATTGAAACAAACTCTCGTGGGGCGAGCCCTTATTTTCGCGCTCGTAACCGTTTTTTCCCCCCTCCCAAGGACTCAAGCCGCGCTTTCGGCGCGAGAGCCGAGCTGCTCGGGAGAAAGGAGACGCGTCCCCGGCAGACGAAAACAAACGACAAACGTAAAACGTGAGTGATTCGCAAACTATTCAACTACATAGAACTTTATTTTCTCTCGTATTGTACATTTTATTGTATTTAACTGCCGATCTGGCCGCGCTGAGGCGATCGTGCGAATTTTTCCTCGATATCGGGAATCTGGTTGAGAGGAAAAGTTCTCGCGTTACCGGGAATTCGTGACAATGATATAATAAGGTTCGGTATGTCGCACGTTGGGATAACTCTCGTCGTAATACGACTTTCGTGGCCCGAGTCACGAAACGAGACGTCGGGCGGCGTTGTTCTCGTAAACACGATCTGTGTACCTCGCGTTCCAGAATCCCACACCCCATTTCGCGTTAAATAAAAAAAAAACTTCGAGCTCGTGACTAATCCATGGAACGATTATGTACTTGAATAATAATTTAAAAAAAAACACGTTCAAGGCGTCTCGGGCTGTTTTCAAGTGATAAATAATCTCATGGTAGAAACTAGACGAATGACTAATCCGTTAAACAATTTTGTTTCAAATTAAAAATAAAATACTCCGAAGCACGTTTGTGAGTCAATTACGAATTTAAGGCAGTTCAATCATTAATCCAATTCGAATAATTTTTTTATCAAACAGATGAATAATTGTTTAATTTATTTTTCAAATTTTAATTTAGATTTGATCGTTCTCTAACAGTTTTCTAATGACAAATTCTTGAAGTCGAGATTTTTTGTAGGTTAAACACATGTCGTTTTATGGAATCACAAAATTGAAATTTCATAGACTGAACCGAGTTTATTACCAAAACTTTTGAAGTTGTGCTTAAGGTGGTCCGATGATTTCTGGCTATCCAAGATTTTGTGATGAAATTTGGTGTACGTTGAGATTAATATGTTACTTGTCTTGTGTCCAAATTTTAATATCATTCGCTTGCTAGAAATT